>JANAVB010008093.1:0-2500 GCA_029216955.1 Iris pallida
GATATTAGAATAATAACCCATTGTAGATGATTTCCCTGTTATTATAATACATACCAGTTTCCATATAGGATGTTAGTATGCCTTACAACCTTGATGATTTGTTATTAATTTTTTCCCTTACCCTTCCCAGTAGGCACCATGACCAGAGCTGTCCTTGAGTGAGTTGTAGTTCACCTGAGACTGAGATCTATATATAGATGGGCTACAGATGATATTGGCATATGGGATATGGGTTTGGTTGGTATCTATAGGTCATTATTGTATAGGGTATTGACATGTTGTTTAGCCTATATTTGGTTCAGTTTTCTATTTTAGTTAAGTTTTCCTTCTGCTGAGTTTAGTCATGTTTGATCAAACTTTATAGGCAGTGTGCAGGCCCTTCATTAGAGACCCTGTTCCCTTGGTTCATACTTGTATAAGTTGTTCACTGTACTCACTATTTCATTACCTAGAATATTGCATCATAGATTTTACTGGACCATTGTTCAGACCCCAATTATTGACTCACCAATATAACCATCAACCCCATACCATACTCTACATATCTGGAAGGTTAGTATCATATATATTAGAGGTCTGCACTCGTCCTTACTTTCTGTACATGGTGACATACTTCATCTCTTAGCATTTTACCTTACTTGATAGCCTTGCAATACCCTTCAGAATAACCTGCAGTACCTGCCCTACAGTAGAGTTTAAACTTTTTCTTGGGCATGGTTGTTCAGTCCATTTAGGACAGTTTTATACATTGGGTGTATAATGTGGGTTGTTAATAAGAGTTATTCTTTGATCATTTGTTCTGTCCCTCTTTCATTGTATTAGATACAGATGATACCTGTTTAGCCTATCTGTCCAGATTCATGTCCAAACCTTTCCTTTATTATTGGTTCAGTCTTCCAAAAGCCTCTACCTGAGCATTAGCTTATTTTCCATATGTATGTGTCCTGCATATCATTGTCCTACATATGATTGTTCTGCATCTTCATGTGTAGCCATACTACACCCCTGTTCTGTCCCAACACACCCTACAGTATCTGACCCCTTCATTGGAGTGATAGACATGTGGTAGGGAGTGTGTGTTATTAGACTTTGAGTAGAGATGAGGTGATGAGAGTTAAATATATATTGCTTGTATATATGAATGTATTTTGATTTGGTATGTAGCCTGTACTCATTGCAGTATACTTCCTATTGCATTCCCTGCACACCAGTTTGGTTCACTCCTTTTAGACCACTGTCTTTCATGTAGTTAGTAGGTGTTCAGTCGAGATAGAGAGGAGAGGCCCAGGTTTGATCTAAGGCATGTTTCAGTCACCATGTAGGTTTTCTTTCACTTTGACTTTACAAGTTTGACTCTAATGTCCTGTCTTTTTTTTTAAATTCAGTCTCCTTAGCATCATTCCTTTTACCTACATTGATGTTTCAGACCATTCATCCTTAGCATAATTTCTAAGCAATTATTTCAGTTCCTTATAAGTTTAGTCTACTTTAACCCCTTTGATGATCAGCTATATATATATGTATAGATGATATACTTAGGATATATGTGATGGGTTGTTGTTCTTGAGCTTATGTATATGTGGCACTTGGGATTTGTGTGCTTAGATTATAGGTAATTAGTTAGGGGCGACTTGATAGGATTTGGAAAGATAAGAGTTAGTCTATTATAGAGTTTTTCTTTTTGCTAAATTCTAGTTGCCAACACCTAGATAGCTAGCATAGGTAAAGCCCTAAGAAATTGACCAGTTGTTGACCAAGTACTTGGATGTTGACAAATTGACTAGTTGTTGACCATTGACTAAGTTGACTGAAGATAGGATTAGAAGTAGGTTGTTGTTGTGTTGTTTGATCATGTTTGATTATTTAGTAACTTGAGACCTTGTTTGTGTTTAGGTCGAAAATATGGTTTTTCTGACGATATCTCTGACTCGTGGTACCATACATCTTGGTGGAGGTGGGTAGCTTAGCCCGCGCTTCATCAGATCTTTCGTGATCAGTGGAAGAGTCGGTGACGTGGCATACAAGCTAGACTTGCCACCTACACTAGTGGGTGTCCACAACGTATTCCACGTATCACAGTTGAGATGGTACGTGGCTGACCCTAGCCATGTACTTGATCATTCGGAGATTGAGCTGGGACCTACTTTCAGTTATCTAGAGCAGCTTGTGGAGATTTTGGATCGCCGAGAGAAGGTACTGAGAAACCAGGTGATACCCTTGGTTCGCGTCGCATGTAGGCATCATTCTCCAGGAGAGTCTACCTGGGAGCGGGAGGATGAGATACGCGAGCGATACCCATATCATTTTGGACCTTGAGGTATGATTGTCTATCCTTCTCATCAGTTTAGTTTCGCCTTTAATTTCGAGGACGAAATTATTTTAAGGAGGGTAGATTTGTCACTACCACATTTTAGCTTGACGGTATTTTGGTCATTTAGTGAATTTTTGAATTTATTTGATTTATTGAATTGGTGATTGATATTTTTGACTTTGGCTAATT
>JANAVB010008093.1:7500-31959 GCA_029216955.1 Iris pallida
TTTTTATTATCCCATGCACGCATGCACGTTTCGACCGTATCCCCATATTCTATAACTTAGTGTTCAATGTTCGGGCTTACGCACTAGGGCGCTCGCCTATTGTCTTTTAATGTTCTAGCCTTCTAACTCGTGCGCGAAGGCACGATATGGTTCGTGCACTAAGGCACTCGCCGAGTACAGTTATCCCATGTTCTTACGGCTTGCGCACCGAGGCGCTCGCCTTTGCGATATCCAATGTTCCATAGCGACTCGTGCATACGATGCACGTTTTATTTCAATTGTTCTAACTTAGTGTTCGACACACACTATGATTTATCTCCGATCGGACCACGCCCGTGGCGCCAATAGGTTAACTTAGCATACAATGATATATTTGACTTATAGAATGAAGGAGTAAAAAGAAGTCAATCCTTCCACCTTGTGTCGATACGCCTTCGTCGTTTCGCCGAGCCGATGCGGCTCGATTTTATAACTTTGTTGTACGGCCACTCTCCTGACTTAGCCATTTGAGCACTTCGTGTTTCATTGAATCATACGTCCGATTTGCCTTAGCGTGCCCAAGTCTCAGCCCGTTGCAAGGTGTCGATTTGATTTCGCGGACTCCTTACTAAATATGGCAAAAAATCGACCTCTAATATTTTTGCGTCAAAGTATAACCTGCACACGAAACCAACTAAAATCAATACTTGCATCGATTCGGACTTGCGCCTTGGTCGATTCATTCTTTCGGGGGCAAGGCAACTCTTCGCATCGACTTAGTTCGACGCTTTGCTCGGGACAACGTAACTCTCGTATCGATTCGCATCGATACATTTCTTTCGGTCAACGCGATTTGTTGAGTCAATTTCTCAGCGTAAAGCATCGTGCGGAGCGGGGCATTACAGAATATACCACTCAAAACAAGGTTCGTCCTCGAACCAAAACCAATACTCCGACTAAGTGTTTTACAGATCGTTTCACGATCTCGTCCCACCAATGTTGTTCAGTTTTACACCATCTCGCAAGCTTTTCATTAACATTTCTAAGTCATCCCTGCAGCTCGATTTGAATTTTGTATACAACTCGATTTGGATCCGTACCTATATTCAAGGCGTCCTGAAGATATATGTATTTTGACCAAGCCCAGTCGTAGCAAATTAGAACAATGCTGACAGGTAAATTTCAATCCTATGCTTGCCATCTCGTACTCTCGATCGGACTTATTCTTAGCAACCGTTCTCGGAATTTTATCGCATATGTATATTCAATACATAGGTGATTTTTATTCAACAAAGTCAAGGCACACGGTGCGATTCAAAATTATATTTCTCATTTCGTATGTTTCATCGGAACTATCAATTCTATGTGTCGCGTCGAGCCGTCGCGCATCTGATCGCAACGATCCTTCGCAACGCCTTGCGTTCGAAATTGTCAACCAACTATTTTCGTAGTCTGACTATGCAAATTATCTCGATAAAATTTCTTTATCAACATTCGGGACTACGCCCGCTAGGTGACTTATCTAGTACCGTGCTTAACTTCTTCCGACGCAACTTTAAATTGACATTGCACAAAAGCCATAATCTATCCGACACGAAAGTTTACATCAAGGCGACGGTGCTCAAGACAACGATCGCCTTGACACGAAGGTCTTTACGATATGCCTTACGTTCGATTCCTATCAAGTAGGAAATTCACTTGCCAAATTTCCAACTTATCCGTCTCGCAACATCGAACATAATTTTGATTCGCGCAAGCTCAATTGCAAGGTGAATCCGAATCTAACGACATGACTCGTAAGTCATTCCCTTATCGTTCTCTCTCGTGCATAGCACGATTCTCGCACTCGCCTATCCGAATCACCAAGTTCGTTAGTGAATTTCAAGTTTGATCGTCGACCAACATAACCATTCAAGCATTCATCCGACGAATACTCAAAATCTGACTTTACCATTCTCAATCGAAAGTCGTTCCAACAATTCTCGATCGCCTAGACTTATCGTCAACATGTACCGTGTTATATTTGTTATCGGTGCAATCTCATATGCGATATCGCATGGGTCATCTTACGGTCTGCAGCATTCAATTTGATTTGGCGGTCAAGTCTTCTAGGGTCAGCTGCCCCAAAGCTACGCTCGATAACTGTGGATCATCACCGAAGGACAGTTTTACTATGAACAATGCTATATCTTATTTCGGAGCCAAATCACGTTTCGACGATTCCATGCGACTATCCAATTTTGGACAAAATTGTTTCTATCGGCGCAACTGATGTGCAACTATCCTCTGAGTCAAGTCATGCACTACCGTCGATGATTTCACAATTTACGAAACATCTACTCGTATCGAGTTTGAGTCTATCTTATTCGTGGGTCGACACACGAGATGTTATACGCATCGAGCAATTGTCGATGACTTATAGTCTCATCTTGATCAATCACGAAATTCATGATCAACCAGTTCGTTCCTTCTCGTATCGTTATTTACAAAACTATGATAGCGCAAGGCGCACTCCATTTTGTATTCTCACATCGTGCTTACGTTTTCTTGCGTATCGATCTCGATACGTCGTATCAATTTCGATAGCATAAGGGTCAACTTTGAATCCGTTTCAACGTCGACAACTTGCATTGCATATGTCCAAGTTCGCCACAAACTTTTCTATACGCATCAACTTTGTTTTCTGATTCGCCGCATCCCGCTATACTTTGATCGCGTAACTGAGTTACCGATTATCCAATATCGAACCCTCAAGTCATACGATCTCGCCCTCTTAGTTTTGCATGTTTTTCAGTCGTACTCAAATGAGTTTTACCGTAACGTAACCAACTATTTCTTAGGCACGATTACTCACGTCAACTAACTCTTCACCGAAGTCGCACATCGTGCGATTCGATTACAATTCGCATCGCCCAACATTTCTATCGAAATCGCAAGTCGTGCGATTTGATTCGCCTAGCCGAATATTTCTATCGAGATTGCAAGTCGTGCGATTCGATTCGCCTCGCCCAACATTTCTATCGAGATCGTAAGTCGTGTGACTCATTTGTAAGCTCGAGTTTTCCTTTCCCGTCGATCCGATTATTACTTCAAGGCATAATCGTTTTGCTAGTCTCGGTCATCCTACCAACTTACAATTTCCGTCCGACATATTGTTCATTGATACGAGTCTTGCCTTATCGCCCCAACCGATTTTCGAAGAACACTTGCATCAACATACCGTCATACAAATTTTCAATCGAGTCTCGGTACTCCCCCGTCTGTTGTGGACAAATCTTCCGCAATTTTCATAACGTGTCGATGCAATTCATCGCACAAGTGGTATACCATATACCACTCAGAATCGAGTTATTCATCGTCTACGTGGTATGGCATATACCACTCTGAAAGCAAGCCATTTCCCTCGTACTATACTTAGTATAAACCGACAATCTCTTCCGACTCACGATTTCCGCAGTGATCGTGCTTGATCACAACCGTAACTTTGATCCTATCAAAATCCGATCCTATCAAAATCTGATACAACTCGGTCAATGTTCTCGTTTGCCAACATAAGTTTGGTGTGCAACCGAACGATTCGTTCTATCGATTTATGATTTCAATTCTTTCCTTACGTTGTATCTCGTGCAACAATTTATTTGATATGCGCTGCACCCCATGCAACAAATTTTTACTTTCGATATGCGTTACACATCGTACTACGATTTATTTCCGATATTTCATTTTACTTGTGCAATGATTTGTCTCCGATCTCCTTTGCACTCCATGCAACGATTAATTTGACAAGCATTGCACCACGTGCAATGATTTTACTTCCAACACGCGTTGCACATCGTGCAACAATTTATTCCCGACTTTCCAAGTCAATGCCCAAATCCGTTCAACACATTCGGTATTGGCTTATCACTTCTCACTTTCATTTTAACGCATATTCATATTAACTCGCCGCACTTCGTGCATCATTTTATTTCTCATTCAACATGTTACATTGCAACAGTATCTCAAATCGGATTTCATAATTTGTTGCACTTGCAGCAACTAACATTTTTATGGCTCGTTGCATTCAATGCAATATACCCTTCGCGACTTTCTTAGCAAATATCTTGAAATTTCCAAAACACATGTGGCCAAATTTCATGATTTGTATTAGACTTATTGTATGGAACATCCAGTGCGGCATCGAGTAGAGTCAAGAGTGATATCAAGTGGTGGTGGGCAACTTTTAGAATTGTAATGAAGCGAGCGTCCAGAGGAAATTGAGCCTAGGGCTCTGATACCAATTTGTCACGCCCCGACCCAGAATCACCCGAATCATCGTCCTCGCAGGGGGCGTGATGCAGCACGAGCCTAGAGTTGCACTCGTGCAAAGCAAGATGACAAGTTCTAAAATGGTTATCTTTTGATTCGATATTAACAACGATAGGAAAACAGAGCATACGAAACAATTCTCTTTATTGATATCCGAAACTGAGATTACAAAGGCTTTCGATAGCCTAACAATATATGCCAGATTGGCTACAACACTCAGGTTCTCTCTTGCCCACAAAGGATTTCACCATTCCATACATCATGCCTTCTATATCTCGGTCGCATCAATCCAGTTGCGTAGTTCGAGCGTCAATGCGATTGCACGCTTCAATGCGCTGCAGCATTTCCAAGCCTCAATACGTTCAAGCAATGCTTCGCCGCGAGCCATCCATTCCCTGTACCCTGCATGAAGCTGGTGGGGGATCAGTACGTTCTTTCTCGCATGTACTGAAGCAAAGATCTTCTTTCCAAACCGACATTGAAATATTTATGTTGAATCATGCAACTTAGCTTATGATCTTGCTATGTTCTCCTTAGGGTCAATTTCATGGCATATTCGAAAGCATAAAGCATGTTATCATATCAAACATGTTATCAAATTGAATGTACAAGCAAGCAAGCAATCTCGTGTTTATTTTGTGGCATGACTTACGAAGTCGACACACTCGCCCTTGCACCGACGCAAGGTGAATACGTCGTATTCCTTCCCTGTCATATTATATGTGCATCTCTAAGCAGGATCTCTATACGGGACGCATATGCGCCTACACTTTCAACCCATCGTTCCTTAGCTATATGAGGGCCGTTGGCGTATCCGCGCCGGATTGGACTAAAGGAGTTCCTTTCTTTTCTTTCCTTCTTTTCTCAATATTTGTCGGGCTACCCGACGTTTCACGGGTTGGGTTGCAGTCCCAACAACCGAAACGTTCCCACAGTATACCATCATTTATGGCTTTTCCTATCTTATTTAAGGATGTACGTCTACAAAGATTATTCGATTCCCTCCTAGGCCAAGCGGTTCCAGGGCGCTCCGGCATTTAACCGCTTGGGGAAAACACTCGTACACGAGTCATTATCACATTAATCTCAAGTCCATCCCAATTGACCATGCAACGTCCTTTTTATTCAAGCAGTCAAATTCAAACAACCAAGCATAGCCTTGAGTCCGAGACTCAGACTTTATCATCTCGCATTCCTTCCGTTAACTTTCTATGTTCTTACGTTTCATACTTCGTTTCAATGTTTCAATGGCATCATGCCTCAACTCAATGCTCGTCAACCGAACGACCCGAAGGTCTCGAACACCATTCGAGGCACCATGTCATATCCGACAGTTCCGCCACATTCATGCCACAACTGTATTCTTTTGCAACGAAGCCATCTTTTATTATCCCGTGCACGTAGGCACGTTTCGACCGTATCTCCATATTCTATAACTTAGTGTTCAATGTTCGGGCTTGCGCACTAGGGCGCTCGCCTATTGTCTTTCAATGTTCTAGCCTTCTAACTCGTGCGCGAAGGTAAGGTATGGTTCGTGCACTAAGGCACTCACCGAGTACAGTTATCCCATGTTCTTATGGCTTGCGCACCGAGGCACTCGCCTTTGCGATATCCAATGTTCCATAGCGACTCGTGCATACGATGCACGTTTCATTTCAATTGTTCTAACTTATTGTTCGACACACACTATGATTTATCTCCGATCGGACCACGCCCGTGGCGCCGATAGGTTAACTTAGCATACAATAATATATTTGACTTATCGAATGAAGGAGTAAAAAGAAGTCAATCCTCCCACCTTGAGTCGATACGCCTTCGTCGTTTCGCCGAGCTGATGCGGCTCGATTTCATAACTTTGTTGCACGGCCACTCTCTTGACTTAGCCATTCGAGTACTTCGTATTTCATTGAATCATACGTCTGATTTGCCTTAGCGTGCCCAAGTCTCAGCCCGTTGTAAGGCGTCGATTTGATTTCGCGGACCCCTTACTAAATATGGCGAAAGATCAACCTCTAATATTTTTGTGTCAAAGTATAACCTGCACATGAAATCAACTAAAATCAATACTTGCATTAATTCGGACTTACGCCTTGGTCGATTCGATTTCTTAGAATCTTCGAGCCGATTCAACGCACTCATCCTTCGGGCAACGCGGCGCTTCGTATCGATTCAACTCGATGCATTCTTTCAGGACAAGGCAACTCTTCGCATCGACTTAGTTCGACGCTTTGCTCAGGACAACGTAACTCTCGTATCGATTCGCATCGATACATTTCTTTCGGTCAACGCGACTCACTGAGTCAATGTCTCAGCATAATATGTCGTGCGGAGCGGGGCATTACACTCTACTTATAGTAGATATTTCTATTACAGTTCTCTCTTTTACATCATAGACATTCTTTCAGTTTCATGTATCGTACTCTCTTGCATGTTTATATTTTCTAACCTGTTATAATTTATTGAGATGTATTGTGCTCGTTCCTGTCCTGACTGGACCTATTGAAAATATTACAGAGGACAAGGATGAGGCTCTGGTGTCTACCTGTTATGGTACATCTATAGACATCACTATGACTTGGACCCACTTGCAGTAGAGGATCTGCCGCCAGTGGTTTAGACTGCTAGCTTAGATTCTTACCTTGTCTTTCTTATTGATACATTATTGTATATATTGGGAGTTTGTTTTATCTGGATGTTTGTGGAGATGTTATCATAGACACTTAGACTTCTATCTATTGTATCTCTTGTATGGATTCATTTATATCTATCTATCTTACCGTATTCTACCTTAGATGTGATTGAGACTGTATTCTGCTATGTCACCTCCATTCAGAGTGTATATACTGTACATGTACCTTATATTGTTAGATGATTGACCTAGGACAACGTTCTACCGCCGACACTGTGGCGTAGGCTGGACGTACCCACTTTTCGTGCCCTTACTTTAGGGTGCGGGTCGTAACAATAGAAAATATAAATGTTATCTTCCCTTATCCCCTCAAAGGCGATGCCTCCAGTTGATCTATCATAGATAAAGCATTTAGTTTTTTCGAAGTTAATATCATATCCATGATCAGCAAGATGACTAATGCTGAGCAAGTTATGCTTTAACTCGATCACTAAACAGACATCGTTAATGACGAAAGAAGGAGGATAACCAATTGTACCGTTACCTATGATATAGCCTTTAAGGTTATTACCGAAGGAAACGTATCCTTCCTTTTTTATTGATAGTGTTGCGAATAGATTTACATTTCCAGTCATATGCCGCGAGCACCCACTATCGAGAATCTACTTGCTTCTAGTTAAAGAGGGACGGTCCACCTACACCACGAGTAGATGTGACCTTTGGTACCAAAATTCTTGTGGGTCCTGAGAGGTTAGACTTTGGTACCCATGCATATATATTTTTATTAACTAATCTTCTAATTTTACATTGTGGTGAAATGTGTCCATGTAAGCTACAATATGTACATCGAGCATGCATGTTTATGTTAGGAGCATGTTGCTAGTGATGTCTATAAGTGGGGTGATGATAGCTACGTGCAGCAGTAGAGTGATTATAGTGACTATGTGCAGCAGCATGATGATGATAATGATTGAGTGCAGCAGGATGATGATGGTGTTTACGTGTGTGTGTTTTACGTGCTGCATATGAATAGGTGTACATAAAAGTATGATTTTGTGTAGCATGTGGATGAGTGTTCTTGTGGTGACGTGCTTTCTTGTGTTGAGCTGTCTCGTGTTTGTAAGTGTTGTGACTATGAGACTGAACTTGCGATCGAATAACCAGCTTGTCCAGTTTATTCCCTAATTTTTTAGAGATAGCATTTAACTCATCACATTTAGCGGTAAGATCGTATATTTTACCTGTAGCAATTTTGAACTTGTTTTTCTCTTCAGCAAGTTCTTTGTTTAAAGCCGTGATATCAAGTGTTTGTTTCTCAATGATTGATTCAACATCGTGTAAGCTTAATTTAAGCTTAGATATCTCTTTAGTGTTTTCCGTGGGTGTAGTATTTCTAACATTTTCTAGTAAACATGAAAGTCTATGGATCTCGGTTTCATATTCCTTGATCTTATCCTTTGCATGTTTATATTTATTGAGTACCTTTTTGTGATCTTCAAGTAGATCACTAAAAGCATCACCAAGTTCATCAAATGAGAAATCATCAAAAGAATCTTTTACCTTATCTGAAGTCGCCATTAGAAGACGTTAGCCGTATTTTGTGGAGAGTCCTCTTCCTCGTCTGAATCACTAGCCTCGCTTTTGTGCCAGATGCTAGTATTGGCATACTTCCTTGTAGTTGGCTTCTTGTATGGCTTTTCATATCTGCTTCTTTTCGTTGCTAAGGGACAATCTTTCTTGACATGTCCCGTCCTCTTGTATTCGAATTAGGTGGGTTCTTCCTCATCATCTCTTTGTTCTCTCTTCTTTTTGTTGAAGCGTAGAAACTTTTTGAAGTTTTGAACTAAGAGACTTGATCGTCACCTTCGGAGTCGTCATCATCAGTGTCTTCTGAGCTGGTTCTTCGGCGATGAGCTCTCAATGTAATCTCTTTCTCTTTTGGAGCTATTTCTTCGAAATCTTTTAGATCGAGCTCATGCGTCATCAGGTTGCCCATCAAAGTTTCTAGTGACATGACCGTAAGATCATTGCCTTTGATCATCACCGTGACTTTGGGGTTCCAGACCTTTGGCAATCCCCATAGTACTTTGCGTATCTTCTTATGGTTGGAATAATCTTTTTTGAGGGTAGATAACGGGTTGACGATGTCGAGGAATCTGGTGAACATTTGAGTGATCGTCTCATTTGGATTCATCTTGAAAGCCTCATACTCCTGTGTCAGATGACTGACTTTTGATTCTTTGACTTGTGTGGTCCCTTTATGAGTCACCTCCAAAAGCTTCCATACTTCATGCGAGGTGGTGCATATGGAGACCCTGTTGAATTCAGTCCTGTCTATGGCACAGAAGAGAGTATTAATGGCCCTAGCGTCTAGACTTGCCTGTTTCTTCTTCTGATAAGTATACATATCGTGCAGTTTCTCGACGAGACTCCCCTCGACAGTTATTTTGGGAGGTTTCTTGTAGCCATCAGTGACTATAGTCCATAGGTCAAAGTCTAGAGACTTAAGATAAAAACTCATTCTAGTCTTCCAATATGTGTAGTTGGTTCCATCAAATAGGGGTGGCCTATTTGTGGATTGACCGTCACCATAGTTGGTAAAGATGGGTTGTGTGGTTCCATGGATCAACTCTAGGATGTAAATCCTGTATCAAGAGAACAGGGCTCTGATACCAATTGAAGTACGTGTAGGAAACTCTAGAGGGGGGTGAATAGAGTACGTGGGTCAATAATGATCAATTAAAAATTTAACTCTATTCAATCCCAACTAGCAAATGATTAATCAGAGTATAAGTGCAGAAAGTAAATAAAAATTAGAGAGCAAATGCAGATACAACAATTTTTAACCTGGTTTCCCTCGTGGAGGACTAGTCCAGGCCTGAGAACTCAAGCTCAGGATTGAAATCCACTATTTGTGAAATAGATTTACAATCACGTGCCTTTACTCAGAAGAGCACGCCAACTTTTTAAAAGATCGCTGAGGCAAAACTTGAAATTTTCCAAGTGACTTCTTCAAGACTCTTGCACACAAACTTCTAGTCGACTCGCACCGAGCACCTTGTAGGTTTAGGAAGTTTTGTGGCTAGTAGATGAGAAGGGTATATCTCTTTTTTATGTATAGGCTATAGGAGTAGAAGAGAAGAGAAGATTGGATAATTTGAAATAAGAGAAATGGGTGCCTATATATACTAGTTCTGGGAGGCAGAGTTCGGCCAGAACTCTGTCCAAAATATTCAAAATTTTGGCCGTTGGACAACTTAAAATGAGCAATCCCTAAAAATTAGCTCATGGAAATCATGGGACAGAGTTCAGCCCGAACTCCGTGTGGAGGCAGAGTTTGGCCCGAACTATGCCTCCTTGGAGACAAAATGCTCATGGGCATTTGTAGGGCTTTGGCAGTTTGGCTTTTTGTTTGTGAAGCTTTTGGTTATCTAGTCTATGGTTGAGGTACTCAGTACGACTCAACGTACAATAGCCTAGACTCAATAAAAGTGTAAAAATATAGACTTTCGATTACAAGTTACAGCAGTATTTGTCGAGCAGTCGTCGATGATGATTTGTTTGACATGATATGTGATAGTCGTCTGATTTGTAGCTTGATGAAGATTTATGTGTCGAGTTGGGTCATGCCAAATATGGATTTGTTAATTATCAAGATTAGGTTGACTGCGATCCAGTTTGGGTCAACATTCTTACTATCCATCGCTAATACAACCTTTATGAACTCTTCCTTGTACATCCGAGAATCAGTACAATATGCTTCAATGCCCCTGAAAGGATTTAGGTCAGCAACTTCCTTTTGGACCTCTCCATTGACGTCTACATATTTGAAGCATTGGTGTAGAGTGGATGGTACAATATTATGCTCATACAGAAAGGGTCTTTCCAGCAAGGCATTATAAGAGCCATGATTGTCGATCACATAGAAAGTAACCTTTGTACGAAGATTGCCTATTTGAACTTTTAGGTGGATCTTTCCTAAAGGTTCACTTCTTCCAGAATTAAATCCCAAGATTGTCGTGATGGTTGTTGAAAGATTATGTATGAGAATCTTTAATGCATCTAGTAAAGACTTTGGCATGATGCTGAGCGCAGACCCAGGGTCGATCAAGATGCGATCAACCTTCATAGTATCGACATATTCTGTGAAGTAGAGGGGTCGGTCATGACGATTATCTTCCAACAGCATATAATCTTGTGTAAAGGTGATGTTGGACATCAGCTTCATCACACTATGACAATAAAAGTAAGTTACAGGCTCCTTCTCTGACTTCTTGAGGAGTGCTAGACAAGTATCAGCTTGCATCAAGGCTTCACTCAATGCCTCTCGAGTTTCTTTTAAGAGACACAGTAGTTCAAAAATTGATAACCTTGCCGGGGTATTAGCAAGTTGAGCCAGTACATCAAAGTTATACGGCTTCTGAAGTCCTAAAACTGGAGTCTTCTTTAACACTCTATCAAAGCGGACATGCTGCTTTCCTTTGTCAGCTGTCATTGGTTTGGGAGGAGCTGGTTTCACTGGAGGTGATGAAACCGATGGAACATTGACAGTAGGAGAAGATGATGTTGGAGGAGCCTTTGGAGCTAGAGCAGGGTTCTCTTGACCTTCTGAATAGTTTCTCAGGTAAATTCTTCCAGTCCTAGTACCAGTTAAGGCCTCATCTTCGGATACAGGTTCGAAGGACACCATATTACAACTTTTTGTCTGGATCTTGCTTCTGGAAGGTTTCTTTTGACAAGATGAAGTGTTTGTCCAGTAACCCAAACCAACCCGAGATTGGTTATGTAAAAGGCATAGAGAAAGAGGTAAGGGAGATCCTTTTCCATGATTCAAGTCGGAAGCCTTTTGTAGATCATATCCTATATTTGTCATTAGTTCATGAGATCGTAGACTATAAAGATGGAAAGCTGGTTGATATTTGGCATCTGGCTTTGACAGTGTTGTCTGAGAAGGGGAAAAAGAAGAAAGATATGCAGCAGAAGTAAAAGTAGTAGTTAAAGGTGGAAGACAATGTTCACCCAACGAAGTCAAATGACATGACTTATATTTGGTTGCATTCTTGGACTTTAAAGAAGGTGCTTCAAAATCAGCCACTAAATCAGGATGAATCTATATGATTTCTTCTTTATCAGTAGACAGAGGAATTGAGCAGGAAAATTGCCAAACTGTAAAGCGATGACATTAGCCGTTACAGTCTTTTCATCTTGTTGGAGAGTAATTGCACCAGAATTAACCATTTCCTGAATCTTGCCTTTAAGCACATAGCATGCTCGAGTTGGATGTCCGATAAATCTGTGGTAAACATAATATTTGGGGAGGTCATGTCACGACCCGCTCCCGAATAATCGGATACGAGTCGGACACGCCCAGCCTTCGTCGATGGACACGACGAAGTAAGCTGTACAATACTAAGGAAAACTCTAAGTCACAATGTAATGTATACATCCACATCTTCTATATATAACGTTCCCAGAAAATCACCAATATCCATCAAGTCATTTTAGTACAAAGACATTCGGAGACAAATCCGGTCAAATAAAATATACAATGATGAAATCATAAAAATACAATCTCCAGAAACTAAATAAAATAAATATTGTAATATCCAATGCAATCACATGCTCCATGTGACCTCACACTCACCTGCAACATATCCTGTCAGAAAAAGAGCAAAGTACAACCCCGACAAGAACAATATACAATGTAATCTGTAGTACAGAATACAAGGTGAAACTAGAATACCAGAACTGAAAATGAAACTACGGTACCAGAAAGGAAATGTAAAACTGCAGGCAATGGATGCGACAATCAATATGCAAGACAATGAACACGGCTATCAATGAACAAGGAAATGAACATGACAATCGATACAAGTGTGACATTTTGAAATATTAAACTAATGTGTGACCGGCTAAGAACCACAATCAATCAATGAGTCAATCAATTCTACAAGATCTGGCTTCATCGTACGTGAAATGTACGATTAAGCTATCCACAATACCTATGTTGGGTGTGGTCACACAAAAGCTAATATTTTCCCCAATCCCCGCAATAAACAATAACTCGATGCAATGAACAAGGTACAAGACAATCGTGTGTATCTCGTGTCCAATATGAGAACATGGCACATGAATATAAGACAGAAATACAAAGTACAAGTCGAGTCGGTGTACTTGCCTAGCCTTGGAAGCACGGGAGTAGTACTGCATGGGTATTCACCTGTTAATTTGTACAATTATAGGTTAAACTCTAGATAGCAATCTAGCTAATATCACTAACTAATTAAATTTGCTATATATAGTAGCCAACTATACATATTCTATCTAGCAAGTGGATTTAGTAAATTTATACTTAGATAAAATTATTATCAATGAAATATAAATATATTAGAATATTAGTTACCAAAATTATAAATGATATTATAACAATGTATTCTAGTTTTAGTCAATATACATACTAGTAAAAATATCCTAAAAATATATTTTAGCAGAATTATGCATCAAATAATAGCTAGCTAAAATCAATACCTATAATTTTTAAGTATTTAGGAAATATCTTCGTAGCAACTATTTTTGGCAAAATATTTATTAAGATATTTTACAAGTTACTATGTTAATAAAAATATTGGTAATGATAATAACAATATTTATTATAGGCCTACTACACTCTATGCCCTGATAGTAGTAAAACATTTGCTCATTATGATCTAATCTTAATATAAACTAAATTGGATATGATTTAAATATTAATTAACATGCTAATTAGAACTGAAATGCTATGACCCAGCCCAACCACTATTTATTTTTTTCTGCATTTTCCCACTGGCCGGCCCAATAATCCTAAACCCAGAACCAGCCCATGAGCTCAAACCCAGCTCATTTTTGTTTTTTGCTAAAATTAAACAAAATTTAACAGTTGAACTAAAGCCCCAAACCATTTTTCAAACCCGGCCCAACAGTCACAACCTAACATAAAACCCTCTTCTTCTGTCCCTCTCCTCTCATTCCCACAATCTCAGAACCCTAGCCGAAAAAACTTAGCCGCAAGCCTTTCTTCTTCCCCAGCTACGAACTCTAACCCTAGGTTCCCATGGCTGCTCCATTCTTCTTTACTTCTTCTTCTCCGACCAAGGGAAACCCTAAGCTTCTTCTCTATCTTCCCTCTTCTCAACTCACTGAAATTCTAGATAAACCCTAATCTCCAAATGTTTTCAGCTACAAAATCCTAACTCCCAATCTCGAAACTCCAGAAGCAACACGAAGGAAAAGGGGGTTCGAGAGAGATAGGCGAACGCTCACCTCGAAGCACGGCGGGGATGTCGATCCCGATAACGAGACGCTACTGGCTTCAAGCTCCTCGAGAACGGCTTCGATCTGGAGGCGGATCCGGCCTCGAAACTCCTCGGCGAAGTCGGCGACTCCGACTTCAGGGCGGTACGGTCTTCTCAGCGGTGAGCAGCTCAACCCTGCTGGAAATGGACGACGCTCGAGCGGCTCGACTCCTCGGCTCGGCGAGGCATGACGTGGTGGCTCCGACGAACTTCCAGATTTGCTCGACAAGACGGCTCAATCTTCGAAGGTGGTGGCGACACACTCGAGGAGACAACACGTCTCACGAGGAAGCACAACAGTCAAGACGGCTCCTCAAGATCCGAAGGGGCGTCTCGATTGTGAGGCCAGCGTGGTCTTCAAGGCAACCCACAGCAGTCAGGGAGCTGTACTGATCGATGCACCGCCTTGAGTTGACGGCAATCTCTGGTAAAGTCCTTTGGCGAGGTCGAGGCTTCTGTGGCGAGACCCGGTAGGAGATCCGATAGCTTGGCGCTGATCGACGTCGTCGCGTGATGGAGTCGGCTTGCTAGTGATGATAGCTGATGGCTCCCTGTTCGTCGGCTAGAAACAACTCCTTGTCTGGGTGAGAAATATCAGAGGGGTGGACCTCCGGCGTGATTGCGGTGGTCGACGCGGTGGTCGGCCAAATAGGAGAGGGAGAGAGTAGAGAGAGAATATAGAAAGAGAGAGAAAGTGACATGTACTGTACTGTGTGGTGTCAAAAATCATTGGAGACTGTGCCATTATTTATAGTAAAATTTTGAATGTGTGTGTGCAGTAGGGACAATGGCAATGTGGTAATTAAAGTTAGATCTGAGGTTATATTATACAGTGTTAGTGTAGGTAATAAAATTAGATCTGGATGGCATAGTGTAATACGTGTAACAGATTTTCAAAATTCAAATTTCAAATAGTTTTTCAAAATATTCAATATTCAACATATTTTTAAATTGAAAACAAATTTCATAATTACCAAATTAATCAGTTATTATTTATTAATCAAACTAATCCTTCTCATTGCTAAATAGGGGTTAAGCTCATTAGCAGATACCAACAAATTCATCAAATTGATAAGTAAAATCAAAATTAGTAATACTCAAAAAAATCAGCAAGTAACTTTTAATACCATCAATCTAAGGGTTAAGAATTTACCAATGACAATTAACTATAAAGGTTTAAAATAACAACCTTAAATTAATAAAATCAAATTTACTTAAGTCAATTATTAACTAAAAATTTATCATTAGGAATCAATATATAAAATATTAGTAATAAATAATCCATAAAGAAATACTATTAGAAACCATAATATTAGAAACCATTATATATGAAGTAAAATCTAATTAGTAAATTTATCTTTATTTAATAAATAATATTATACTATTGAATTTATAGAAAATGATACCTTTTCAAGAAAGAAAATATAGAGAAAATTCAAGAATTCTACAAAATGGATTTAGGGAGTTACAAATCAGTTTTACCTACTTCATCTGGTCATTTTGCATCTGGCAGTTGAAGTTTATTGCTCTTGATCATACAATCAAAGATACTCATGACATTGATAGCCAAAGTCTCTTTACCTTTGACATTTGACATTTGGTTGACCTATATTTACGGCTAGAGTTTCTTTACCTTTGACATTGATAGCCAAAGTCTCTTTACTTTTGCGGTTGTTCTGACGGCCACCATTATTTGGTGTAGCATATTCATCTTTATCAAGATTAGGCATCTGAATACCTAATTGTTTAAACTTGTCAGTACTTTCTTCTGCCGCTTTAGCATTCACTATAAATGAAGGCCAATCCTGTAATTATGTCGATCCGGTCCACATGCTGATTATAGGCAACATGTTTGACTTGCAAGTGTCTATAGTCAAAGCATCTGGAGTTCCAAGAGGCATTTTGAGTGCCTCACGACGGAATCGTTTAATGAACCATTCAGTTGTTTCATTGGGTCGCTGTTTAATTTTAATGAGAGCAGACATAGTCATGTCATTTGTCCCCACATAAAATTATTCCAGGAACATTTGTTTAAATCCAGAGAAAGAGATTATACAACTATGTGGCAAACTACAGCACCATCGTAAGCTGCACCTGCTAAACATCTAACGAACACCCTAGTGAGTAGAGCGTCATTTGGCTGGAGTTGATCAGTCATTACCTCAAAGGGATTGAGGTACTGACTTGGAGATGTGCTGCCAACAAACAACATAATAGTAGGGGGTTTGTATTTGGGAGAAAATTGGACTTCCTTCCATTCTATGAGATAAGGCAGCTTGATCCCAAGCTTCTGCAAGCCGTCTTTCTGTTTGAAAGCCTCAAATTGAGTACGTAAAAGTTTTACGGCCACATTGGTATCTCCTGACGATTGTGGAGCAGTGGATTGATTTGATATGTTAGGAGGTATTGCATGATAAGTACCACCCCCAGCTCCAAATTGACTTGAAATAGCCTGCGCAGGTATGAAAGCGGTATGAGAAGACTGTACCCCCAGACCAATATTGACGGGAGCTGATGTTATTATAGGTTCTTGGGTCGAAATTAGATTCGCGACTGGGGGAACCATATGTTGTGTCATTATTATCGCATGCATGCCTGTCATCATCTCAACCATGCTCTTCAAACTAGCCTCCAAAGTAGCAATTCTCTGCTCTTGATTGTTAGAACTGGAAGTATCTTGATCTTCTATAACGACATAAGCAGTCACCTCTCTAGCCATTGAAGATGAACTGGTGGAAAAGATGGTCCTTTCGGAACTTTTACTATCAGCATCAAAGTCATATAAGGAACCACCTCCAGAATAAGTGATAGGGATGTCCTTTTGACTGAGGAAATCTTGATTGGAATCAGGAAGATTCCATTGACCGGTTGTTTCTTGGTCAAAAGGAAGATTCCTATGACCGATAGTGTCTTGGTCGGAAGAAAGATTCCTTTGCCCGATTGTATCCTGGTCGAAAGAAAGATTCCTTCGATCGATTGTGTCCTGGTCGAAAGAAATATTTCTTTGACCGATTGCATCTCGGCTTCTTGATCTAGTATATTGGTATACTCCTTTGCCGGAGTCATGAATCCGATCTAAGTATTGTTGACTGGGATTGCGGGATGCATTACGTCTCGGGCATTTTCTATCCCAGTACTTCGAGACGTCATGTTGATAGAGGCATACAATAATTCATCTTCATCCTGTATCATCGATTGAGGAACCTGAGAGTAATTCAGACGGTCAAAGACAGACCGTTTAGCTGATTGACAGCAACATTTGATAACTATCTCATGGTGATGGTTACAGTGATATTCTTGGAAATGTATTGGATGAGACAGATTTGGGATCTTCTGCTTCTGTTTAAGAACTTCACGGAGATCGGTTATAACATCGGGATGAGAAAAGGTCGAAGGAATATATTCTTTAATAATATTAGAAACATAATTCCTATTCTTGTGATGTCCTATTCCTTGAGTGTACAATGAAGTGCTGAGTTGGTTAGCATATGTAAAGGGGTTCTTGACATCAGAAGTCTGCTTCTGGCACAAGTTAGCCATTAGTATAGTCTGTTTGCATTTTGCTGAAGTATGTGTTGACTGGCGCTTGTTGAGATATGTGCGCAGGTCAGATAGATCTGCTACTTGTGTATCTGTCTGAGATACTAGTAGTTTACCCTGCTTGGATCTTGAGATGAGCAGGGTAGAAAGATTCGTAGTTACATTTTTAGGATTTGGCAGAATTCCTTTTTGTGTTGCGCAACATGTTCTCATGTGCTTGCTCTGGTGCAATTGAGTGACAGAAATCTCAGTTTGAATAGAACTCACTTTCTTAGTATAGATTTGATTGTCTCTGTTCAAAGGAGTAGAGTTCCTGCCCAAAAGAGTTTTCACACTGAGTGGCGCATGGGCACCACCAGAGACACTTTCTACCGAATCAAGGACTGGAGAGATAAAGGAGTAGTCAAAAGGCATTTTCCTTTGTTTTGTGATTGGAAGGCCATAGGTGCAGGTTGTGCAAGTTGAGCAAAGGCCAAAGGACACTTCCTTTTGTTCTGTTTAACACTCTCACTAGATAGGTTCTTCCCCGAGTTCAGAACTAGAGAAGATGAGGGAGTAGCCAAAAGGTGTTTCCCTTTGTTCAGAGCCGAAAAAGCAGTAGGCGCGGATTGTGTAGGAGTTCTGTTTAGCAGAGAAGCAATCTGAGCAGGTTGCGCAGGAGTTCTGATTGACAGAGAAGCATTCTATACAAGTTGTGCAGGAGCCATGGTTGGCCGAGAGACAAACTGTGCAAGTTGCGCAGAAGCCATGGTTGATCGAGAGACAGATTACGCAAGTTGCGCATGAGGCATGGTTGGCCGAGAGACCGATTGCGCAAGTTGTGCAGGAGCCATGGTTGGCCGAGAGACAGATTGCGCAAGTTGCGTAGAAGCCATGGTTGGCCGAGAGACAGACTGCGCAAGTTGCGCATGAGCCATGGTTAGTCGAAAAGACTAGGGAGTCTGCACAGTGTACCCTTTGCTCTTAGCAGCAACGGTGGTGCGCTTGGTACCCCCAGCACTGATCATTGCCTTGCAAGCGGTTTGGTCGACTTGAACGACTAGAGTCTTCTGCGTCTTACCGATCGACACGGTATCACATTGAGTTGTCACTTTCTCGTCAGAGGAGAAAGTCGTCCCCAGCAGAGTCGTCATTTTGTTTGCAAAAACAAAAGTTTGATTTCTACAAACTAAGAAAGAGTACAAAAGTATAATTAATTTCTGGGGAAGTACAACTATAGGAATCTGATTAGAAGATGATCACTTTATTCCGTGGACGATGTGATATCGAAGACACGAGCCTCTAGAGGATGTAACAGCACTTTAGCAAGAGATTATGATCATTCGTGATTATTTGAGACTGATTTGAAACTCCACTTATAGAGTTCTTGAAATAACTGTTTAGTAGTTATTCTGGGTTGCGCACGCCTCAGGTTGCGCGTCCCTGTTCACTTACGCGAGCAGTTGCACCAACTGCTGTGGACGCGTGGCATCATTTGAGTGAGATGTGCATGGTCGTGGGCAATATAGTGGACACATTCTACAATGTTAGTGGCATACGCGCCACATCACCCTACTCTAGACATCAATTCGATCACATTGTGCGACTGTCATCAGGTTACGCAGGGGCACAATGTAGCAACTTGCGCGAGCGGTTACACCAACTGCTATGGACGCGTGGCATCATTTGAGTGAGATGCGCATGGTCGTGAGTGATATAGTGGACACATTTTTTGAAGTTAGTGACATGCGTGCCACGTCACCTGCTTTGGACATCAATTCGATCACATTGCGTGAGCTTCATCAGGTTACGTGGGGGCTTAATGTAGCAACTTGTGCCTAAGTACAATCTTGCGCACCTTGACACGTTGTGAAAACTGCTAGCTGTCAAAAAATTTGACCAAATCTTCTCGAACGTCATGTTGTACGGAATTTGAACGGATTTTCCTTAATATTCGTGTTATCAGCTGTCAGGCAATGATGATATTGTTATAGTTTTTCGAGGAGACTGCCATGAGGCTCTTGCGCAACCTGTCTCGTACGCAACCTATCCCCCTCGCACAAGTTGATAACTGTGGCGCAATCTGATATTTAGCTTCCAAAATAGCAGCACGACTTGATTTTTAGCTTCTATACGAGCTAAGCGTGCTGCTCCACAAACTGTGGCCGGAGTAATGGTGATCGCCATGACTGTCATGCCTACAGTTCGATCGTAGATCTGTTTGAGGGATTAGGAATGAATAGAATCCACTAGTCACAAAATGATCCAAACAGAGGGACAAAGAAAGAGTACCTACTGTTAAGAATAAATTTCGATGCTCAGAGCTCGGTTCACCTTGCCATCAGAGAGTTGCTTGCTATTGGATCATCTCGTCATCGCCATGGCCAGAACTTCAAGGAGGACGGAGGAGGAAGAAGAAAGGAATTGGGGATCGGTGAGATTTTGGCAGAGGTTCGCTAACCGAGAGTGAGGTGAAGAATGAGGAGGAGGCCTCTATTTATAGATAGAGAGATGGAAGCTGGCAGTTATGGACGGACGGACGAGATTGCTCCAACTATGTTGGTGGAGCTTCGACGGTGGAGATCAGCTGGTTAGGTCGGTGGGTGGTTACAATCAAACGGAAGAGGTGAGAACGACGATTAGGAAGCGACGGCTAGGATGGAGTCGACGATCGATCCTTTTGGATCCTCCCCGAGTCCTTTTCGTCCTGCCGATGACCAAATTCGAAATGAAGAAAAAGAGTTCAGTTGATCGGTTAATGGTTATATGCCTACCGGGTCGGGTTAGAACTAATCTTGTTTTTGACCTAATAGTATGATGGGCATAAGAGGTTTGAACCTATTGACAAGGGTATCGCCCTGAAATGTATATAGGGAATATGTGGGCTATCTACCAATTTGGTCCAACTCAATGAGTTGGACCCCTGGATTGGCCTTAAAATATGGTTATTCAACAGGGTTGGGATTGTGCTAGTCTAAGGGCCAGTAACTAGGTTAGGAAAAATCTTAGAGTTGGCTACAACAATTTGGAAGGAAATACAATAGGGATAAATGGCTGGATATTCTAGATTATAAAATATTAGAAAATATAGATGAATAATCATAATTGGGATAAATACTAATTATACATATTCCAAGTTATAACATTTCAATAGGAAATTAATTCCTAATAGAAAGTCATAATAGGAAAAAATGACCAATTCTTTTATTATAGGAAAGGTGGAGCTACACCATGGCACATGACAACGCAACAATATCAGGATCTATATAAGAAACCATGATAATTAGAATAAAGGAAATAACTCACGTGCACGTATAACGAAAAGATAATAGTGATAATGGAAAAGTAACAGTAACATGTATCAGAGGAAGCATGTCATCAAATCAGACAAAAAAGTAATAGCAATATAAGAAATACATGTAAATACTATAAAGTTTGGCAAAGTGTACTTGCCTGCAGTCACGGTTTTGTTGTGTTCTTAACACCAAGACCTACTCAAGATTACACAAATATAAAAAAGAATTAATATACTTTTTCCCTATATTAAATAGTTATCTACTTTAGATGTGTCTTAATATTATTAGTTAATCTCTTAAATATAGCATGTTATATTTATACTATTTAATAAAATGGTTATGCGATTATCAATGGTTAGATATAATTTAAGAAAAATATAGGGGTGTAATACAAATTATTCTTGTAATATATAGGTTCACGTGAACAGTGTGGGTTTAGGAAGAATCATATATTTTTAAAAGAAGAAGTTTCTTCTACTACTGCTTCATGTGCTTCTACTATTGTCACTACCACATTTCTAGAACAAGGATATTTTAGTTATTTTACAATTATCAAATTTGTGTATTTTTTTATTAAATATGATGGTTGTATCTATTAGTAGACTAGCCTAATCATTAGATTTAGTAGACCCCATTTGATTTAACTTGACTTATTGGCTTGATTAAATTGGATATCATGACTAGACAAGTTAGTTAGTTAATATCTTAGTTGTGAAAGGAATATTAAAGATTCCATTCATGATAAGAGGTGAAGGTCTTTTAAGTCATCTTACTCATTCCTACAACCCAACCCCAACCCTAATGAGACTCTATATGAAACCCTTCATGACAAGCCCTTAGTTCATTTATTCCATTCCAAACTAAGAGAGAAACCCTAGCACACCATTCCTAAACCCATTCCCTTTCATCCCAAGGAGGCTTGAAGCTTGACATTGCTAAGGGAGCTCTTGAAGAAGGGAGCTTGGCGTGGAGCTTGCTAGAGGGAAGTGTCCATCTACTTCCTTGTGTCCCCTTAGTGCACTACATTGGGAATCCATCTCCCAATAGGTAAACTCTTGCAATTTCTTCATAGTTAGAGCTCCATTTTCATGCATGACACTTGTAGGAACACTCACATGGACTAGGGGTACCCATTGGGAGAAGAGCAATGCTCTAATCTTTATTTTGCTAGATTTTATTTAGAATTTTTGTGGCATCTTTGGATAAAATCGAGGAGAGCCCACCAAATGTTGTCAAAATGACAAGTTGACCATAATGGGTGTTATTCTCAGTTTTTTTAATCATGATTAGTTAGTTGTTCATTTGATAGTCATATATATGATTTCTAAGTATTTCATCTAGGTGCATATATATAATATATATATATATATATATATATATATATATATATTTTTTTTTTCATCTAGGTGCATATATATATATATATTATATATATATATATATATAAATATAATATATATATATATATATATATATATATATATATATATATATAATATGTGATAAGTAAATGTATGTATTTTCTTTGGGTTTTGGTTTACTGTTTGGAAGTTTAAGTGAGGGACTGTCACTTGACAGTGCATATAGTGTCTTGAGTGTCATGTGTTAAGAGTACGTAGTGAGCCGATAGGCCATTTGTGAGGTTAATATGAGTGCCTATCTAGGACATTTAACAGTGTATCAAGAGGGGTGTAAGTAGTAGGAGCTACTGTCATGTATCAAGGAAAATGGGATGCGAATGATGAGATAGGGACATGGCCTTGTTTTGGCCCTGCAACAGCAGGACAAGTGAGGGGACCTGCACAACAGTAAATAGGAGTGG
Organism: Iris pallida; assembly: GCA_029216955.1. Taxonomy (NCBI): domain Eukaryota; kingdom Viridiplantae; phylum Streptophyta; class Magnoliopsida; order Asparagales; family Iridaceae; genus Iris; species Iris pallida. The sequence goes on from JANAVB010008093.1 coordinate 30,385, forward strand.
ACTGACCCTGCTGTAGAGATGGGGGTCGGGCAAAATGAGGTAGTGAGTGTGGAGTGATTTGTATGAGGGTTAGGAATAGGTGGTATACATTATTGTTTGTATGAATATGTTAACTCTTAACAGTAGGAATGAGTAGGCTGATGGATAATTATGGTATAGGAATGTGGAGTGATACCATATTAGTATAATAATTGTGGTATAGGATTTGTGATGAGGATTTGGTATATTTGTGAGTGTTGTATATATATACAAGTGTGTCTATATAGATTGGCTTATGTATGTGAGATGGGGTGAAGTATGGAATGGGAAAATGCTCGGGTTAGGCTTGTTAGCAGAGCAGTAAAGGGGGAAAGTATTAGGAAGTGCGTTCATTAGCAGTTAACTGATGAGATTGGGGGAAGACCTGAGAATTAGTAGCAGTAATGCCAAGCAAGGGCTCGGGCTTATAGCACAGCTTGCAGCAGTAGCATATGCATTTGCAGGTAGCAATAGCAGCTCCAGGTGAGTTAAGTAGGAGTGTAAGAGATTTGGGATCGGGCTTGGCAGCATTTGGGTAAGTTATGTGGCCATCAGTGGACTGACATACAGGGCGGATCCAGAAACTATAACTAGGGTGGGCTACTAAAAGTTTGGGTGGGCTAAAAGTGGTTTAATCCATATAAAAAATCAAAAAAATTTACACGGAAAAAGAGTAAAAAAATATTCTGGGGGTGGGCTCCAGCCCACCCCAAGCCAAGCTTGGCTCTGCCCCTGGATACATAGTATCAGTGGACTGAACTGGTATCAGTTAGAGTGGGGGCTCGGGTAAAGGCATTAGGCAGGGGCTTTTAGGTTAGGTTAGTTATGTCTACTTGGTTCATCCAGGTCAGGCTGTAAAGGGGGGTTGCTCGATCCTGTGCAGCAGGATAGGGACAATCCCTGCCCTGTTAACACATGTTGGTGCTAGAGTAAGAAGTGTGAGGGTTTGTGTGTGTCAAGTGTTTGAGTGAGGATACAAGTGAGTATATCAGTAAGTGTCTAAGTAATTAGAGTATCAGTATCATAGGTATCCTAGTGTATCCTAGTATGGATGCTACCTAGACAAGAAGATCGGTATCAGTTGAAATAGGAGAGTGTGGTGGGTTAGAGAGTGAGAGGAGTGTGGACAAGCCCTGCAAGCTAGGGCAGGCCAGTGCATTGTACTGCAAGGAAGTTTAAGGTAATGCAGGCCAAGTGCATTGCACTTAGGCACGGCACTGCAGTGCCATTGGTTGTGCCAGTGCACACTTGTAGGTTATTGGTCAGGGCCTACTTGGCCTTGGGCCACTTGGCCAGTAGACTGAAAATGAGGGCAGTTAGATAGGCCAATGGCCATTGCAAGTGTATCTTAGTGTTTCTAAGTGAGAGTGCCTATGTGAGGGTGTTGGAGGAGTGCTCCAGTGTACAGGTAGGGGTATATCATTAGTGTGATGAGTTACCAAGTGCTATAGGTTGTAGTATTTGAATGTATGTCAGGTGTTGATCGAGTCATGTGGAGAAGGAGGAGTAACATAATAGCATCAGTGGAGGAGTAACATAATAGTATCAGTTGGAGGG
>JANAVB010008094.1:0-23845 GCA_029216955.1 Iris pallida
ATATATCAAGTAATGTGTGTTGGGATATGGCTTAGAAGTAACTGGAGATTGAGGAATCACTTTTAAGTGTTTATCAGGATATACAGGGACTTTGGGTCATCTCAATTTGTATTACCAGGTCCTGCTTTGGTTCTTAAGACTAAACTCTTAAGAGTTATCAATTGGTTTTTGGGTAGTTAACTGTTAACCATGCTACCTGTTTTAACTGAGATGCAATCCTATTAACTGTCAACATGGCAGTCCTATTACTACAATCTGGACCTTATTGGAGTTAGTGTAATGAACTTCAGTTAGCTAAGGGCAAGATGGAATTTGTGACTGACAGGTGATTCTCTGTATTTTCCTGCTACTCGATTTAGCTAATTTCCAGTTTAGGTTGAAGATTACTGGACTGATATGTGGATACATGTAGGACTGATTTTGGAGTTTAGTTAGTCAGTTATAGAGCATCTACACAGAGCTAACAACTGAATACCCATAGTTGATATTGGTCCATGTTAGAGACTGTTCAATAGTTGAACCTTAGAGTATAGCAGGTTGAGTTAAGGAGTAAGTATTCTATTAGAGTTTAATTATAGAGTAACAAGTCATGTATAGTTGAGTTTAAAATAGTAAACCAAGTTGTTAAGTGATCTTTTAGACTAGGAATATTTACCTACATTGTAGACTTATCTTTTGTAAATCATTGCTTCAGGAGGACACCCAGGTTCTTTGGTTACTTGTACTTTCCTGGCAAGGCAAGTACATTCTATGGTTTTGATCAGTGCATTTTTTTGTTCTTTATTGCTGACACACTGCGACACGTTCATGATCTTTTCTGGCTTGTTCTTTCATGATCTTACTTGTATCTTGGGAGGGAAAATACTCTAGATATGTGACCAAACCCGGATACTTATTCATGATCTTTAGCTTAGGCCTCGCACAGTGTACGCGGGTCCTAAGCCGTACCTTATATGATCTTTCAGGATCTTTCATGCTCTTTCATGGTCTTACCTAAGCCGTCACATATCATAGAAGTATTTCAAATTTATAACACACATGTTCAGATTTTGTTTTTACATTAGTTTCCATGATCCTGATCTTGATTTTAGCTATAGTCGTGATCTTTTCTGCATCTTTACATAGTCGTGATCTTTCCTGTATCTTTATAGCAGTAGTTCATGTTCTTTATATACCTTGTTCTTATCCTGTTCTTTCAGCATTTATTTTCCATACCATGATGTTATTGTTCATTACCTAGAACTGTACTTTACTCCGCTCCTGAATAGGATATGTTGCAGGTATGCTTGCAGGACATTGTTCTACTCTATGGGCCAGCGCCCAGGATTTAGCTGAGCAGGATGAGGCTTAGCTTGAGGTTTCAGGTTTAGACTGTTAGCTTTACTCTTAGATATTGTCTTTAGAATTCATGTACATTTCATTCTTGATGACTCGTACATTTATATACATAGAATTGTGGATTATGGTGATCATTCTGGGATACGTTTTTAGATGGTGTGATTCTATACTTTCATGTTTATCTGGTTAGTTTTCCTAGCTTGGTACAGCTTACTTCGTTGTGTCTAACGACGAAGGCTGGGCGTGTCCGGCTCGTGTCCGATTATTCGGGAGCGGGTCGTGACATTTTTAGTGGTGGCCCATGCAGGTCTATCCTAATGGTACCTAGGTCTTAGCGTACTATTGGGGGACTTGATTTACACTAGGGAAACTTGATCACATTATAGGAAAAATCGGGAAATAAGGGTATATCAGGTATATCAGTGTATGTATTAATATTCTATAAACACTTGTTGTATGTAGATCTAGGTTATTTTAACAGTTTTCTGTTTTGCAGATAGTTCAAAAGCATTCGACACCAGAACTGTCAATTCACCTGCACTTGACCTTTCCGAGCTTCCACTACCTTCTATCACTCTACTATCCCCATGGGTAGTAATACGTAGTTGACGGAGACATCTGAAGAGTCCCTTGACAACCAGAGGAAGCAGGCCACCCTTTCCAAGTCAGACTTGTGGATACACTCTCCGAGCCAGGAAGGACTTCTGATTTCCAGACTCTCAGACACTTGGACTTTTTCGACACCGAGCGCATATCTTACACCAAGGAGCAGATCGAGAACCTGGAGTTACCACTGAAGATCACCTAAGTTTCTGAGGATCCGACTTTCTGAAGATTTGAGCCACCTGCCAGGAGATCCAGAATGTAGCACATACAATAGGACACAACGGGAAACTGAAGCTCAGAGGGAACATGAAGATTTATGACAAAGATAACAATCCTGGACCCGCAAAGCGTCACAACACTCAGTCAGCGTTCTTCGTCACATCACCAGTCGCATCATCAGAGCAGATCTCTCAGCACACCGCCAGTAGTCAATATTCCTGCCAGAGGCCTGCACTTCAGCCCCAATGGGAAATCCAGATTCAGATCCAGCCGATGATCATTTACAATTTCTGCCACCTCTCAGGATGCCACTATGAAGAGTGCCGTAAAACATGAGTCTATGCTTGTTCTACAGATCGTCTGCCCACCTCAGGGATTGCCGGAGACCATTGATCACACTACCCAAGGGCGAACACGAAGAGTACCAGGACTACAGCAAAGGGACCAGCCTCTCTAGATTCAGCAACCACGTGGAGTACTACCGCAGGGATCAACCTACGCAGGACAATTGAAGAAGGATTTCGTTCCGGAGGAATACTGAAGACAGACTAAAGACTGAAGATTTTTGCATGGTTGGGAAAACCATGTATCTTTATTAGCAACCTAGTTTTCTTAAATTTCTTTTAGTATCTAGACCATTTCTTGGAACTTCTTGTTTTCTATTTCGAACCCTTGGTTGATGAAACTTATTTCGAGATATTGTTTCTTATTTGGCAAACTGGTTTCAAATCCATAATTCGATAATTGTTTGGAATCTACTATTCGATATCTTGTTTCATATTCATGGCTTTGTTTTGGCTTCTATTTGAAATTTCCTATTCGAACCAAGTGCTATTTGAGATTTTATTTCTATTGAAATTTTATTTTGAAACTTGTCCCCAATCAAAACATTGTTGAATCTTCACTCCTATCTTGACACTTGCTTGAGATTCAGCCCCTATTCGAGACATCGTTTGAAGATCTTGTTTCCTATTTTGAAATTTTGGCTCATTCCCTATGAGATTTTGTTTACTATTTGAGACTTGTTACTATTCGAGAAATTGTTTCTGTTCACCACTTTGTTCGACCTTGTTTCCTATTAAGTTCTAATCGTTTCTTAATGGTTCGATACCTATTTCTTGTTCGCTATTTGATACCCTTTTCTAAATCACTGTTCGTAACCTTGCTTCCTGTTCGAGATTATGTTCAAGATTTCACTTCTTATTCGCGACTTTGTTGATATTGATTTTTATTTTCATGTGTACTTTATTGGAGAATTCTTTTTCAATTCAAGTTTTTGCTCGAGATTTCATTGTATTCGAGATTTTATTGAAACTTGTTTCCAGTACGATTTATTTTGAACTTGTCTCCTATCTGATACCTTGCTTCAGTTCATCCTTCGGACTCTGTTATCCCTTCGGGATAATATTCCATATATGGAATCTCGTTACATTCTAGATATCAGTTGAAATTCGTTATAATTTAAACTTCGCCCCCTGTCTGAAATCTCTCTGGTTGCCCTTTTGTACTCACTGATTGGATCCTTTGTCGTCTCTTAGTACCTAATAAACCCTATTCTAATAGTCAGATAACCTCACCATCTTCTTGACTTGGACTATTGAAACTCATTTTGTTTTCTTGAAATTTTTATGGCTAAAGTTGAAGACTATTCGATGACCTACTAGGGCGTGACAGTTGTGCGCGTAGCCGTTATCTGGATTGCGGAGGCTGAAAGTTCACTGCAGCCAGCAGCGCACAGGCGGGGTAGAAACTCTAAGTTGAAGTGATTTCAGACATTCATAGGTTTCGGGTATTATGGAGACTTGTCCTAAATTTTTTTATGTCATGATCTCTTGGGTTGCTTTGTCGATGATTGTTGGGAAATGGATATAGTGCATAGAATATTCGGTAACATATCATTATTTGAGTCACGGAGCCAAGTTCACTACAGCCAGGTACACCCTGGCGAGGTAGGGATTCCGAGTTAAGTGATTTCAAATATCTATATGTTTTCGGATACCATAGAAATTATTTTCCTTTTATATGATTATTGGTTTACGAGAATCACAAATCCTTGCACATTTATCCTGATTTGATACTGTATCTCTTGAGTATTTCGTACGTTTCTCCGATCAGCCCTTGCTAGTTTTCCTCTAATTTTATCGTTAGATCATTGATTTCCTCAAAAATTATATTTACTGGATTGTGATTCCGTACTTCATTTGTGATCTGTCTAAACTTCGATCTTAAGTCATGTCCATCTGACCATGATTTCTATTTTGACCTAGTCCATTTTTGATCGTACTTAATAATTGTGTCTTCATGATTTTACTCCTTTAAGATGCAATTGAACTTCATTCCATTCGTGCCTATTTAATCCTTGATCATTGTTAGATCGTATTATTTCTTGTGTGTAATTATCGTATTTGATCTCAAAAGCTCAGGGCGTCTCAGAGTTGCACAGGATCGACAGAAGTACTAGGCAAACAGCAGCAGACAGACACTTGAGTTCGATGGTGGAGACAGAGTATTCCTGAAGATCTCACCGACTAGGGGCGTCATCAGATTCAGCAGAGGCGGGAAGCTCAGTTTGAGATTCATCGGACCTTTCGACGTGACGGGCGGATTGGCGAGGTGGCATATCGTTTAGCGCTTCCAGCTAGCTTAGAGGGAGTGTACGACGTTTTCCACGTATCCCAGCTTCGACGCTACATCCCAGACCCGAGCCATCTGGTGGACTATTCAGAGCTAGAGGTGGGCCGAGATTGACTACAAGGAGCAGCCAGTGGAGATCCTTGACAGGAGAGAGAAGCAGCTGCAGAATCAGGCTATTTCACTTTCTGCGTCATGTGGAGACACCACTCTCCGGGAGAGTCCACATGGGAGCGAGGACGAGATGCGGGAGCGCTATCCCAATTTGTTGTTTGAGTATACCTTGATATTGAGAAATTTTGAAATACAATAAAAATGAATTGTGTTTGAACCTTCTTGAGATTTTGCTTTGAGATTGTTTTGTTGTCTCTCGAATTTCGAGGACGAAATTATTTTAAGGGGGAAGATTTATAACTCCACTTCTCTGAATTTTATATATAATTAAAATGATTTTCTAATTTTTTTATTATTTCAAATATTATTATTAATTGATTTTCAGCCCAATCTAGTTAGGGCTTTTCTTCAATTCCATTCATGGGCTAACATTCAGCCCATGAATCAACTCTCTCATTTTAAAACCATCTTCTTCTTAACCTAAACTACCAATCGACCTCTCCTTCTGGTAATGGAGAGGAAATTCAAATTCCTCTCTAACTGATTCAGACACTAGCCATGTGCCAACAAACCCTCAATTCCATTCCCTTCGTTTCCTTCCAACTGCCTATTTAAGGACTCAATTCCTTACTTCTTCTTCCCCACTCCAAAGTTCATCCTCTGTAGAAATTCTTCCTCCTTTCCCAAGCTCGGCTTCATCCAAAGAATGATGGCGGAGATGAAGGCTCGGATGGCACAGTGGTGAAGACTGGACGAGGTTTTCATCGGATCAACGTCTCCCTCTTTAAGAAATCAGCCAAGGTGAGATTGGTTCAATCCCTCTTCATCGATCGAACATGCTCTATTTCATTTCTTTTGCATCCACTGTCCAGAGCTGGATGATCAATCCTCTTGTGGAACTTGACCCTTCGTTTAGAGTAATGAACATGGAGAGTCAAATTATTTCTAAGATCTAGATCTGATTTGATGGATCAGCCTATTATCGATCTAGATCTGAGATTTTCTTAGACTTTGTATTTGGTCTTGATTATTTTGAATCACAGAGATCTGTGCTACCTTGCAGTTCTTCAAGTATTGAATTGTTGAGGAGTTGGATCAACTTCTGATTGTTTTCTTGGACAGAGGAATGACGACACGGTGAGTCTTTGATTCCTCTGTTCTAAACCAATTTCGTTCTGTGAATTGATTTTTGATTTATTCAATTGATGAAGAGCCTTCATTATCGAGTATCTGTGTTCAATTTTTAGATCAATAAGCTAATTCCTGATATCAGTGAGTTTTGGAACCTGGAAATTAGTTGACTAAATGCAGGTAATTCCCAATCTATATGTAGATTATTTTTGTGTATGCAGTGGTTGTAAATTGTTTGAGAGGGAGTCATGTATTCAATGTGTCAGGAAGATGTTGATACTCTGGTACAGTCATTGGTTCATTCTTCATGAACTAATTTTGATAAGCATGGGGTGGACTTGTTGTTGAACTGAATGTTAATCTCAGTAATGGGCATGAACTAGAGATACACATTAGTGTATCAGTGAACCTGAGACTCACGACAGTACCTAAGGTTGCACATGAAATTCATATTTTATCAATGAACTTGAGTCTTATGTTTTGATTTGGTTCTGTGAACTTGAATTTGATTGAGCCTGGGATTCAATCAGGTTATCAGTTTATGGACTGTGAGTACTAGCTCGTGACTGACTTGTATCAGTCTCAACCTTGAGATGATATAGACTGTAGGAGGTCTAGATGATGAAATATCATTTGAGATTGGTTCCACCACTGTCCAAGACTGATTCATTTTGGAACCTGGGGTTTTACTTGCTTGATAGTTAGACTGAATGCTTATGGTATTTCCTATCACTGCTAGTCCCATTTTGAATCTGAGAATGAAGTTCAATGCTAACCTGGGAATTTATGAACCATTCATTATCTGACCTGAGATGGAATTCTCAGTACAAACTGAGAATTATTTTGAACAGCTTCATACTGTCGATTGAGACCTATACCAGGCTCTGTTCTGTGCAATCTGAGATTCAATCATTTTAGTTCAGACAATGAACTGAAATTCATTGAATGCTGGTTCACTCTGTCCAAACTGGGTACATATGTTACTCCTTTATCTGTACTTGAGTTGCCTGTGCAACCATTTTCAGTCAGGGAACCTGATATCATTGAAGCAATTAGTTAAACTTGTGTAGCTGTTTTCCAGTTATGTAAAGGCTGGACACCATCATGTTGATGTTACCTGAACTTAATAAAGGACTAAAGAATTGGAATGTGTTCTAGTATCACAAACCAGTGTGATATTTTCTATTCTACTGTCAGTAGGGATGTACTCTATTTTGATATATCAAGTAATGTGTGTGTTGGGATATGGCTTAGAAGTAAACTGGAGATTGAGGAATCACTTTTAAGTGTTTATCAGAATATACAGGGACTTTGGGTCATCTCAATTTGTATTACCAGGTCCTGCTTTGGTTCTTAAGACTAAACTCTTAAGAGTTATCAATTGGTTTTGGGGTAGTTAACTGTTAACCATGCTACCTGTTTTAACTGAGATGCAATCCTATTAACTGTCAACATGGCAGTCCTATTACTACAAATCTGGACCTTATTGGAGTTAGTGTAATGAACTTCAGAGTTAGCTAAGGGCAAGATGGAATTTGTGACTGACATGTGATTCTCTGTATTTTTCCCTGCTACTCGATTTAGCTAATTTCCAGTTTAGGTTGAAGATTACTGGACTGATATGTGGATACATGTAGGACTGATTTTGGAGTTTAGTTAGTCAGTTATAGAGCATCTATACAGAGCTAACAACTGAATACCCATAGTTGATATTGGTCCATGTTAGAGACTGTTCAATAGTTGAACCTTAGAGTATAGCAGGTGTTGAGTTAAGAAGAGGTAAGTATTCTATTAGAGTTTAATTATAGAGTAACAAGTCATGTATAAGTTGAGTTTAAAATAGTAAACCAAGTTGTTAAGTGATCTTTTAGACTAGGAATATTTACCTACATTGTAGACTTATCTTTTGTAAATCAATTGCTTTCAGGAGGACACCTAAGTTCTTTGGTTACTTGTACTTTCCTGGAGCAAGGCAAGTACATTCTATGGTTTTGATCAGTGCATTTTCTTGTTCTTTATTGCTGACACACTGCGACACGTTTATGATCTTTTCTGGCTTGTTCTTTCATGATCTTACTTGTATCTTGGGGAGGGGAAATACTCTAGATATGTGACCAAACCCGGATACTTATTCATGATCTTTAGCTTAGGCCTCGCACAGTGCACGCGGGTCCTAAGCCGTACCTTATATGATCTTTCAGGATCTTTTCATGCTCTTTCATGGTCTTACCTAAGCCGGTCACATATCATAGAAGTATTTCAAATTTATAACACACATGTTCAGGATTTCGTTTTTATATTAGTTTTCCATGATCCTGATCTTGATTTTAGCTATAGTCGTGATCTTTCCTGCATCTTTACATAGTCGTGATCTTTCCTGTATCTTTATAGCAGTAGTTCATGTTCTTCATGTTCTTTACATACCTTGTTCTTATCCTGTTCTTTCAGCATTTATTTTCCATACCATGATGTTATTGTTCATTACCTAGAACTGTACTTTGCTCTGCTCCTGAATAGGATATGTTGCAGGTATGCTTGCAGGACATTGTTCTACTCTATGGGCCAGCGCCCAGGATTTAGCTGAGCAGGATGAGGCTTAGCTTGAGGTTTCAGGTTTAGACTGTTAGCTTTACTCTTAGATATTGTCTTTAGAATTCATATACATTTCATTCTTGATGACTCGTACATTTATATACATAGAATTGTGGATTATGGTGATCATTCTGGGATATATTTTTAGATGCTGTGATTCTATACTTTCATGTTTATCTGGTTAGTTTTCTCTAGCTTGGTATAGCTTACTTCGTTGTGTCTAACGACGAAGGCTGGGCGTGTCCGGCTCGTGTCCGATTATTCGGGAGCGGGTCGTGACAGGACAAGCTTCATTAAGGTCTCTAAAGTCGATGTAGACTCGGATCTTCCATGTTTTCTTCAAAACTGGGACAACATTAGCCACCCAGTCTGGATGTTGTTCTTATCTGAGAAAACCACAGGCGATGAGCTTCTTGACTTCAGTCTCTATGGCGTCCATCATGTCCGGTCAAAATTGACGCTACTGTTGCTTGACTAGCTTTGCATTCGGTAAAATATTATATTTATGGGTAGCAATCTGAGGATCTAATCCCGGCATGTCTTCATAGCTCCAAGCGAATACATCAATGTATCCCCTAATAAATTGGATCAGTTCTTGTTTATCCATTTCATGGAGGCTTTTGCTGATGAATATTGGTTTTGGAGAAGTTTCGTCTCCAACATTGACTTGAACCAACTGGTCTTCAGTAGGTGGCTCACGTTGCTCGAAGCGAAACTTCCATTGAGTATCCATCCTTTGTGCCCAAGGGTCAAATTCAGAGGCTTCGGCAAAGTTTTTGTCGTCTTCCGAGAACTCGACAGTTACCATATTGGAAGATAGAGTCACTCGATGGACGTTCCCTACACTGGTGTCTGAATCCCATGAAAGAGAATCAGAAGAGTTAGATCGTTCTTCTTCATCGAATTCAGAGGCTTTTGGAGTCGGAATTAACGAGGTATAACCCAATCCCCGCAACCTTTTTGCTATAATATTGTCGTGACTTTCATTTTGGAGCAGGAATATGAATAGGAGTTCGTCCTCCTTTACCACCATTGAGACCAGCTTTAAAATTATAGCCCATCTTTTGAATGATATCTTTTGATTGTTGACTATAATGACGTAGTTGAAGTCTTCCCTTATCGTGATTTTTTTCTTCACTATCGGGCGTGATCTTCTGTTCTGTTCCTTTACTAAAAAGTATAGGAAGTTCATCTTTCTTCCTGGAAGAAACTAAGAAGAAGGAGTCCTACATTGGTTCGAGCGATACTTCGTCTTGGAGAGGTTGAGTTGCTCCTATGGTAAGTGGTTCGAAGTTATCTAGCATTTCTAAATAATATCGAGTATAATAAAAAATATCAGTATACTGTAAAGGAGATGCTACTTTATTAATTTGTACATCATCATTTACAACAGGATTCTTAGCCTTAACAGAAGGCTTAATAAGGTTGATAACCAGAGGAGGAGAAGGAGGATTCTTGGCCTTAACAGAAGGCTTAGTAAGGTTGATAACCAAAGGCTCAGAAGAAGGAGAAGGTTTGTTACGACGAAGGTCGATAACAAGAGGCTCAGAAGAGGTGAGCTCCCTTTGTTCCCTTTCTACAGCAGGAGGCTATTTGTTATGAGAGGAAAGACGGATAGTCAACGCCTGAAAAGAAGAGGGACGAGTAGTACGTCCTTTGACGGGGATTATGAGAACATCTTTTGAAGTATCTTTTGGACCTTCCTCACTATCCATCGCTAATACACCTTCATGAACCCTTCTTTGTACATCCGAGAATCAGTACAATATGCTTCAATGCCCCTGAAAGGATTTAGGTCATCTACTTCCTTTTGGACCTATCTATTGACGTCTACATATTTGAAGCATTGGTGTAGAGTGGATGGTACAATGTTATGCTCATGCATAAAGGGTCTTCCCAGCAAGGCATTATAAGAGCCATGATTGTCGATCACACAGAAAGTAACCTTTGTACGCAGATTGCCTATTTGAACTTTCAGGCGGATCTTTCCTAAAGGTTTAATTCTTCCAGAATTAAATCCCAAGATTGTCGTGATGGATGTTGAAAGATTATGTACGGGAATCTTTAATACATATAGTAAAATCTTTGGCATGATGCTGAGCGCAGACCCAGGGTCGATCAAGATGCGATCAACCTTCATAATATCGACATATCCTGTGAAGTATAGGGGTTGGTTATGACGATTATCTTCAAACATCATATCTTCTTGTGTAAAGGTGATGTTGGGTATCAACACCATCATACTATGACAATGAAAGCAAGTTACAGGCTCCTCCTATGGCTTCTTGAGGAGTGCTAGACAAGTATCAGCTTGCATCAAGGCTTTACTCAATGTCTCTCGAGTTTCTTTTGAGAGACGCAGTAGTTCAAAAATTGATAACCTTGTCGGGGCATTAGCCAGCTGAGCCAGTATATCAAAATTATACGGCTTCTTGAGTCATAGAATTGGAGTCTTCTTCAATACTTTGTCAAAGCAGACTTTCTGCTTTCCTTTGTCAGCTGTCGTTGGTTTGGGAGGAGTTGGTTCCACTGGAGGTGATGAAGCCGATGGAACATTGACAGTAGGAGAAGATGATGCTGGAGAAGCCTCTGGAGCTAGAGCAAGGTTCTCTTGACCTTCTGAATAGTCTCTCAGGTAAATTCTTCCAGACCTGGTACCAGTTAAGGCCTCTTCTTCGGATACAGGTTTGAAGGACACCATATTGCAACTTTTTGCCTGGATTCTGCTTCTGGAAGGTTTCTTTTGATAAGATGAAGAGTTCGTCCAGTAACCCAAACCAAACTGAGATTGGTTATATGAAAGGCATAGAGAAAGAGGTACAAGAGATCATTTTTCATGATTCAAGCCGGGAGCCTTTTGTAGATCATATTCCATCTGTCATTAGTTCACGAGACTGTGGACTACAGATGGAAAGCTAGTTGATATTTGGCTTCTGACTTTGACAGTGTTGTCTCAGAAGGGGAGAAAGAAGAAGAATCTGCAGCAGAAGTAAAAGTGGTAGTTAAAGGTGGAAGACAATGTTCACCCACGAAGTCATATGACATGACTTATATTTAGTTGCTTTCTTGGACTTTAAAGAAGGTGCTTCAAAATCAGCTACTAAATCAGGATGAATCCATATGATTTCTCTTTTATCAGTAGACAGAGGAATAAGACCATCAGTTCGTGCAGGTGGAAGATTAACAATCTCCAAGGTAGTTCTTGGGATGGGAATGACGCCGTACTGCACAAGTTGAGCAGGAAAATTGTCAAACTGTAAAGAGACGACGTTAGCCGTTACAGTCTTTTCATCTTGTCAGAGAGTAATTACACTAGAATTAACCATCTCCTGGATCTTGCCTTTAAGCACATAGCATGCTCGAGTCGGATGTCCGATAAATCTGTAGTAAATACAATATTTGGGGTGGTCAGTTTTACCTACTTCATATGGTCGTTTTGTCTCTGACAGTTGAAGTTTATTGCTCTTGATCAGACAATCAAAGATACTCATGACATTATCTTCATCAAAAGAGTATTCTTCTTTCGGACGTGGTGCCCTCTGTGGTAGTGCTGTTGGAGTAGGTGTTGGTTGACCTATGTTTACGGCTAGGGTTTCCTTACCTTTGACATTGATAGCCAAAGTCTCTTTACTCTTGCGGTTGTTCTGACGGCCACCATTATTTGGCGTAGCATGTTTATCTTTATCAAGATTAGCCATTTGAATACCTAATTGTTTGAACTTGTCAGCATTTTCTTCTGCCGCTTTAGCATTCACTATGAATGAAGGCCAATCCTGGAACTGTGTCGATCCGGTCCACATGCTGATTATAGGAAACAGGTTTGACTTGCAAGTGTCTACAGTCAAAGCATTTGGAGTTCTAAGAGGCATTTTGAGTGCCTCACGGCGGAATCGTTCAATGAACCGTTCAGCTGTTTCATTATGTCGATGTTTAATTTTAATGAGAGCAGACATAGTCATGTCATTTGTCCCCTTATAAAATCATTCCAGGAATATTTGTTTGAATCCAGAGAAAGAGGTTATACAACCATCTGGCAAACTACGGTACCAGTCGTAAGCTGTACCTGCTAAACATCCGACGAACACCCTAGTGAGTAGAGCGTCATTTGGTTGGAGTTGATCAGTCATTACCTCAAAGTGATTGAGGTACTGACTTGGAGATGTGCTTCCATCAAACAGCATAATAGTAGGGTTTTGTATTTGGAAGGAAATTGGACTTCTTTCTATTTTATGGGATAAGGCTGCTTAATCCCAAGTTTCTGCAAGCCATCTCCCTGTTTGAAAGCCTCAAATTGAGTACGTAAAAGTTTTACGGCCTCATTGGTATCTTTTGATGATTGTGGAGTAGTGGATTGATTTGATATGTTAGGAGGGATACTGCATGATAGGTACCACCCCCAGTACCAGATTGACTTGGAGTAGCCTGCGCAGGTATGGAAGCGGTGTGAGGAGACTATAACCCCAGACCAATATTGACAGAAACTGATGTTGTTAAAGATTCTTGGGTCGGAATTAGATTCGTGACTGGTGGAACCATATGTTGTGTCATAATTACCGCATGCATGCTTGTCATCATCTCAACCATGCTCTTCAAGCTAGCCTCCAAAGCAGCAATTCTCTGCTCTTGACTGTTAGAACTGGAAGCATCTTGATCTTCTGTGACGAGCTAGTAGAAAAGATGGTCCTTTCGGAACTTTCATTATCAGCATCAAAGTCATATAAGGAACCACCCCCAGAATAAGTGATAGGGATGTCCTTTTGATTGAGGGAATCTTGGTTGGAATCAGGAAGATTCCTTTGACCGATTGTTTCTAGGTCAGAAGGAAGATCCCTTTGACCGATTGTTTCTTGGTCGGAAGGAAGATTCCTTTGACCGATTGTGTCTCCTTTGACCGATTGTGTCTCGACTTCTTGATCTAGTATATTGGTATACTCCTTTGCCGGATTCATGAATCCTATCTAAGTATTGTTGACTGGGATTACGGGATGCAATATGTCTCGAGCATTTTCCACCCCCTGTGCTTCGAGACTTCATGTTGATAAAGGCATACAACAATTCATCTTCATCCTGTATCATTGGTTGAGGAACCTGAGAGTAATTCAGACGGTCAAAGACAGACCGTTTAGCTGATTGTCAGCAGCATTTGATAACTACCTCATGGTGATGGTTACAGTGATGTTCTTGGGAATGCATTGGATGAGACATATTTGGGATCTTTCTCTTCTGTTTAAGAATTTCACGAAGATCGGTTACAACATCAGGATGAGAAGAGGTCGAAGGAACACATTCTTTAATGATATTAGGAACATGATTCCTATTCTTGAGATGTGCTATTCCTTGAGTGTACAATGAAGTACTGAGTTGGTTAGCATAGGTGAAGGGGTTCTTGACTTCAGAAGTCTGCTTCTGGCGTAAGTTAGCCATTGGCGCAGTGTTTGCATTTTGCTGAAGTATGTGTTGACTGACGCTTGTTGAGATAGGTGCACAGGTCAGATAGATCTGCTACTTGTGTATCTGTCTGAGATACTAGTAGTTTACCCTGCTTGGATCTTGAGATGAGCAGGATAGGAAGATCCGTAGTTGCATTTTTGGGATTTGGCATAATTCCTTTTTATGTTGCGCAACCCGTTCTCATGTGCTTGCTCTGGCGCAACTGAGTGACAGAAATCTTAGTTTGAACAGAACTCGCTTTCTTAGCAGAGATTTGATTATCTTTGTTCAGAGGAGTAGAGTTCTTGCCTAAAAGTGTTTTTACACTGAGTGGCGCATGGGCACTACCAGAGATACCTTCTACCGAGTCAAGGACTGGAAAAGATGAGGGAGTAGCCAAAAGGCGTTTCCATTTGTTTTGTGATTGGAAGGCCATAGGCACAGGTTGTGCAAGTTGAGGAAAGGCCAAAGGACGCTTCCCTTTGTTCTGTTTAACACTCTCACCAGATAGGTTCTTCTCCGAGTACAAAACTAGAGAATATGAGGGAGTAGACAAAAGGCGTTTCCCTTTGTTCAGAGCCGAAGAAGTAGTAGGTGCGGGTTGTGCAGGAGTTCTGGTTAGCAGAGAAGTATTCTGCACAGGTTGTACTAGAGTTCTGGTTGACAGAGCAGTATTCTGTGCAAGTTGTGTAGAAGCCATGGTTGGCCAGGAGACAGACTGCACAGGTTATGTAGAAGCCATGGTTGGCCGAAAGACAGATTGTGCAAGTTGCGCAGGAACTATGGTTAGCCGAGAAGACTTGGGAGTCCACACAGTGCGCCCTTTGCTCTTAGCAGCAACGACGGTGCGCTTGGTGCCCCAGCACTGATCATTGCCTCATAAGTGGTTTGGTCGACTTGAACGACCAAAGTCTTCTGCGTCTTACCGATCGACGCGGTATCACATTGAGTTATTACATTTTCGTCAGAGGAGGAAGTCGTCCCCAGCAGAGTCACCATTTTGTTTGCAAAAAACTGCGGCGTAGGCTAGACGTACCCACGTACTCGTGTCCCTAAATCGGGTGCGGGTCGTGACAATACTAGATCACCAAGGTCTAAAAATGAAGAGAGATACAACGTGTGGACCCTTGGGAAGTCAAGTAAAAATCGTATATCGATATCCTCGATATCTTCCTCGTTCCGCAAAACATTCGCACGATCATCAAAATCCAGGAATCCACATGGGTCTGCCAAATCATAATCCCAAGCGCATACACGAAATACTACTCAATCCTCAATTACATCGAAAGATGATACATAATGACAACAAATGTCTAAATCTGGCTAAATTAGAATATCATCTGGAAGGGGGAGTCAGGGGACAAGAGTCTGATAATTAATGATGTCGAAAAAATTGCAAGAAGTGCATGAACCACTCTGGAGCAGATCTACAACCCTTTAACCAAACAAGGACCGGGGTTGCAGGCCATCTCCCAAGTAGAATCATGCTCCTTACGCTATCCGACGGGCAAGAAAGGTCAAGTAGCTAAGTGGTTATTCTAGTCATGAGTCTACCTAGCAGGTACTGGGATCAGGCATACTATAATACGATAAATCTGCATGAGTCTGGTTCAACAAACCAAAGGAACGGTTCTGCTCAAATCTTCGAACCAAATCCCCGACCGAGAATTCTGGATAATTTGGTAGAGTCTCCTCTGTATTTTTGAACTGGAGCTCCCTGCGAGGTGGGGCTATATCCACTCGGCGTAACCCGCCGCAGAAGCGTAAACCGAGAACACTAAGACTCGGCCTCCAGTAGCACTACGATGCGTACCGGACACCAATCCTAGACGAGAATACTAAGTCTCGGCTTCCAACATCACTATAATGCGTACTGGGCGCCAAACCAACACAACCAATAACAAGATCGCCACGCAGGGCGCACCACAGCATATGTCCATAATCCTATCTAATCCACAAGCACAGTCACATAAATAGTTAGCCAAAGCCATTATCCGACCGCGAGACGGACACAGGGCATATGGGGACAATCCATATAAGTGAGTCGTGCTCGTTTCCTCGGAGGTGTGGATGACCCGTCTGAGTTGTCCGATATGGCTTTACCCGGTATCAAACTAACATATATCATAGGTTCTAATCATGGCATTTCTACTACTATGCTATACTACTCACAATTATACATTTACATCTATAATTACAAAATTAATTAAGTACAATTAAATCCAGGGGAGGGCAAGAGTCATCGATAAGCAAAGGATACTTGCCTGCAGGCTCGGCTAGGTAAGCAAGTCTTCGACGTCCTAGCTCCAAAGTGGTACGTCCATCGAGGTCATCAAAACACAAAATAAACAATTATTATAATTAAATAATAAAATAATAGCAAAAATTACGGAGGATGGCAGGAGGCTATACCGCATAGGTCCCACAAACAGTGCAAGGATCTGGCACGAAAATCGAAGAACACGGACTGATACGGGCACACAAATCAAGCCATGCACGTAAATCAAGATGCGCACGAGATTCGAGATAATAAAATACCGAGATGAATGGGAAACATGACATGTACGTAAATCGAGACGTGTACATGGATCGAAGAATCAAGAATATCAGGATGGCACACGAATCAAGGTGACACACAAATCGAGGCATGTATACGAATCGAGATGAGGCAAGGTACAATAGGACACACAAATCAATACGGTATGCAAATCGGTGCGTGCACGTAAATTAATGCGACACAGGTCACAAGATAGGCACAAAGGCCGAGATACTAAAATCGAGGCAGTGCACAAACTGAAATGACATGGTGCACGAGGTAGTACGAGATTCGAGGCATCCCGCTGCCTAAGGCAGCACGTATACTGAGACAGCACAAAAATTGAAACTGATATGTACACCGAGGTGCACGAGTCCCGAATGCACAGGGAATGAGGCACACTGCCTGAGGAGCACGCATACCAAGGGGGCTCGCTACTCGAGCAACACGGGGCCCAAGGGTGTTCCGTCGCTCGAGGGGGCGCTGTCCCCGAAGCACGGTGGCTGCTCATCGGGGAAGAAGAGAAAAGGGAGGTGGAGGAGCTGGTCGGCAGCACTGGAGACGACCCACGATGGCGCAAAGCTCAGGGCGGTCGAAGGACACAAAAAGGGAAAGACGGAGGAGCTGAAGGTGGTGGCAGTCGTCGAAGGGGGAGATGGAGGTACCGATGGAGGTATCGATGGTGGTGATGGCGGAGACGGGGACGGCCGCGGTGGTGGCGGGTACCAGAAACAGCGAGAGAGGGAGAGAGCTATAGAGAGAGAGAGAGAGAGAGAGAGAGAGAGAGGAGATGGTAGTGCTTGCGGTGGCGGTCGTGTGGGCGGCCGGAGGTGCCATAAAGAGAGGAAGAGACTGAGTGAGCGAGAGATAAAGAGAGAGACAGTGAGTGGGAGAGAGAGTGTCGGGGGGGGGTTCTCCAACGGGAAAGAGGAGGAGAGAGATCAAAGGAAACGGGGAGAGGGGGGCGGCTGAGAGTGTAGGGGAGAGAGTTAGAGTTAGGTTAGGGTTTAGGTTAGGTTTTTATTAGAAAATAATAATAATAAATAACAATGATAATAATAATAATAAAAATAGGAACAATTTAGTAAAAAGGCTAATCAAATTAACTCCAATAATAATAATAAAATAATATTAATCACAATTTAAAAGAAACAATAATCAAATGTCAGGCCTAAACTACCAAGCCAATCCAAGTCTAGAAAAATAAAAATTTAAACAAATACGAAATTTAAAAATGACCAGATTATCAAATACGGTCATATACCTATTTTTAAAATAGGGATGTGACATCCTACCCACCTTACAAAAATTTTATCCTCAAAATTTCGAAATTATTTAGTATAGGATTTTTAAAACTAGTATCTATATATGATATGAAAACTCTACCCACCTTACAGAATTCGAGTAATACAACTAGAAATGAACAAAATCTCAATATGAAAACATCAAAGAGAACAATGTCTAGCTACACAAATCAACTCTTAAAGTAAATCCAAAACACCGAAAGAATCTCTAAAAATGAAAATCTCGCATGTACGAAATAACTCCATAAATCAAAACAAGTACAAAATATCAAAAACAATATAAGAAACTTGAAATCCGAACTGCATAAAAATCCATAGAAATTCATAAAATCCAGGATATTTGTCTCAAACCGACGATCGTAGTTTTCTTATATTTGATCACAATGTGTGTCACGGTTATTCTCTGCAACGCCATCTAGAATGGCTACAAAAGATACACTATGGCACTATAATCGAGCGGCTGCAACTTTCGCTACCACGTTATCAAGGTATACTATGGTCATCCAGTCACTCTTGACAAATACCCAAAATGAACCAAATCTAGAACCCAAACGTCTAAGTCGATAAAATCATAAAATATCTAACAAGATAACAAGACAGTTCTAAGAAAATAATCAAAATCCAAAATCCATGTCTAATCATAATATACATCCAAAAATACTGTCAATCATAACACAAGATAGTTTCCTAGGAAAATGCTCCAAATTCAAAATCCATTTCAAAACATAATATGTAGAAAGTATATCTATAATCAAAATAATATCTGAAATAAATAATCATAATTCTGGAACTGTCCAGAATCAAAGGAACTGAAATATCAATTGGATGCTCAACAAATGTTAAAATATACAATCTCAGAGTCCTGATGAAATCTTCCTTCCACAACAATCAAGGCAACACTCGAAGAGGGCAATAATGATACTAAATTAACGTGAAGTCAACCCACGAAGGGAATAATCAAGAAATCAAACAAGGCGATGCATCGGTAGAGAGAATACAGAACCCAAGATAAATAATCAAGTAACCTAAGGATGGAGACAAGACAACGTCTTATCTGACAAAGTGATTAACACGGCCAATAATAGGACCATGTTTCTCAAAACAAAGAATAAAGGTAGATAACAATGAATAAGACAGAGCCAAGCAAGAGAGGTCCAGGTAGAGATGAGGACCAATTCACAAGTTCAAGGGAGCGAAGGGCAAGTGTAGCACGTTGGAATCCCAAGAAATAGTGGACTGAGATCAACAATCATGTGATACCCAACAATATCTCAAAATGAGACCTGCATGGGCCACCACTAAAACTTTGTCATGCTCCAGTACCAGAATATGGGGACGGACGTAGGCCAGCTACACTGTATAAGGTACAAAGATGTCATACGGCGATCATGGTTGTCAATCTTGTTGGGTATCCTAGCATGCAACCAATCTGTGACCTAAATCTGATCTCATATCCACAGGCAATAATAATAAAATAACAATAAGAGAGATAATCATATGGAAAGCAAAAAATACTTATATGATAATTGAGAGTCTACATAACAAGATAATAATATAGACAAGAATACCTTTCTACAGTTCCTAGCATGGTCTGAAACTGGACCACATCCTCCAAGTCAAGTCTAAAAGATCCATAGGATCGGTCACCGATAATCTGGGAACAATCCAGGGTTGGTCAGGCCAACCGTGGCAAGTACCAGAAAGGAAGGCTCAAGGACGGGCAAAGAAAACCAACAAGAAGATATATAAATCAAGAGAACATATATGAACAAATAATAATCAGGGTAAGGGGTCGTGCGGTACCAACGCACGATAATAATCCAACAACTAAGGTAAGTAACCACCGATCATCACAGTCATCCTAACAGCCACTAATACCTGTATTGCCAACTAGACCCGTAGTCTGTCATCGGAATAATAATTTATCCCCTACATCAAACAAGAACAAGGGAATAAATTACCGCACTGGGATGACGTTACGTACCAACCAGCTTAGCAAGCATCAAGCCATACAATTTATGTGAATAAGCGGCCACTCAAATGCCTACGGCTTTCTTTGTGGTGGTTGGGTTATCCCAACAATACAATATATAGGAATCCTCAGATCGTGCTATATCCAGCCGGGCTAGCGAGGCCAAATAACACCAAGCACATAGGTGAGCACCGATCCCTCGGAAGGCCACCGTACGAAACAGATTAGTTATATAACACATAGTACATATAGTAGTCGGATACTGCCATACACTAATACGGACGGTAAAAATATCCGTAGCGGCCAGCTCGACACGTCAGGACAGAGCCTGGGGCGGCCGGTAATGCACGACCTCAAGATTCTGTTCCCTCCCAATGCTTCTACCATAAGTTGTCTAATTTAGCTCTTCATTTACTTAGAATCACATGCCGTGGTCACATGATCATCCTCCTAGATGTCGTGTCTCAACACAAGAATACTAAGTACGAATCCACATCGCCTCACATAGTCCTAGATGGTGATTCATTCTTAGTACAATGCAACATACAAGCAATCAATCCTAACCACGCTAAGACTACAGGCCAACTACCATATCTGTGCTGGAAGATGAATGCACTGCAATATAACACGTAGAGTCATATAGCACCTCAGTGCACGTATAGTATAGCACCTCAGTGCACACATAGAATAGTACCAGCATGGGTACAAACAGTCAAGTCAGGAACATGGTCAATGAGTTAATCATATATAGTCATCTGCCCACATCATGGCATGGATACCAGGTCAGGTACATGGTTAGGATCTCTACTATAGTAGCATCTAAGGTACACACGGGAGCCTACAGCTCTAATCGTCAAGTCATTCTATCCACCGAAATTAATCCAACAATGGTACTCCCCTCTACGATGGAATAAATATCATATCAGGAAATACGATCACTATGTACTAAGCTAGTCATTATGAATAATACTAGGCGCTCTGTCTCACAATAATCCTCTGAACCGATGATAACCAGCTATCAGTAAATAAGTCTCTCAACTACCGGGATATAGCCATCGTACCACCTAAACAGGGCTAGGCATCTATATCACAAAAGGGACATAACCTCTACAGGCTATGCTACCCAACTATACTAGATCACCAAGGTCTACAAATGAAGAGAGATACTACATGTGGGCACTTGAGAAGTTGAGTAAAAATCATATATCGATATCCTCGATATCTTCCTCGTTCCGTGAAACATTCGTACGACCATCAAATCCAGGAATCCAGATGGGTCTGCCAAATCATAATCCCAAGAGCATACTCGAAATACTACTAAATTCTCAACTACATCCAAAGATGACACATAATGACAACAACTGTCTAAATCTGGCTAAATTATAATATCATCTAGAAGGGGTAGTCAGGGGACAAGAGTCTGATAATTAATGTCGTCGAAAAAATTATAAGATGTACATGAACCGCTTTGGAGCAGATCCATAACCCTTAAACCAAACAAGGGTCGGGGTTGCAGGCTGTCTTCGAGTAGAACCGTGCTCCTTACGCTATCCGACGAGCAAGATAGGTCAAGTAGCTAAGTGGCTATTCTAGTCATGAGTCTACCTAGCAGGTACTTGGATCAGGCATACTGTACATCGATAAATCTGTATGAGTCTGGTTCAGCAAACCAAAGGTACGGTTCTGTTTAAATCTTCGAACCAAATCCTCGATCGAGAATTCTGGAAAATTTGGCAGAGTCTCCTCTGTATTTCTGAACGAGAGCTCCCTGCAAGGTGGGGATATATCTACTCGATGCAACCCGCCACATAAGCGTAAATCGAGAATACTAAGTCTCGGTCTCCAGTTGCACTACGATGCATACTGGTAACCAACCCTACTCGAGAACACTAAGTCTCGGCCTCTAGCAACTCTGTGATACGTACTGGGCGCCAAACCAACACAGCCAACAATAAGATCGCCACGTAAGGCACACCACAGCATATGTCCACAGTCCTATCCAATCCACAAGCATAGTCACATAAATAGTTAGCCAAAGCCGTTACTCGACCGCGAGTCAGACACGGGGCATATGGGGACAATCCATATAAGTGAGTCGTACTCGTGTCCTCGAAGGCGTGGATGACCCATCCGAGTTGTCCGATACGGCTTGACCCGGTATCGATCTAACATATATCATAGGTTCTAATCATGGCAGTTCTACTACTATGCTATACTACTCATAGTTATACATTTACATCTATAATTACAAAATTAATTAAGTACAATTAAATCCAGGGGGAGGGCAAGAGCCGTCGATGAGCAATGATATTTGCTTTAGGGGCTCGACTAGGAAAGCAAGTCTTCGACATCCTGAATCCAAAGTGGCACGTCCATCGAGGTCCTCAGAACACAAAATAAAAAATTATTAGAATTAAATAATAAAATAATAGCAAAAATTATGGAGGATGGCAGGAGGCTATACCGTATAGGTCCCGCAAATAATGCAAGGATCTGGCATAAAAACCGAGGCACACGAACCGATACTGTAAAGCCCCAGTCCCAAAATACTTAGGACTAGGTACGTATCCATGCCAGCTGTATACATACAAAGTACGCTCCAATATATGGAAACCTTGTATGTATACATAAGCTGTAAAATACAGTAATCCAAGACTAAATCTCATCCACAATGAAAAGAATAATAATATAAAATCAACTTGAATAATTATGGTTCAACCATTGGGCGGAGACAAATCCACTACCAACAAATTTTAATAGGAAAGAAATATACAATGAAAGTAATTTAGTAGAGCGAAGGGGATGACGATCCAAGAGCAATATCTCGAAGAATAGAGCGCAAGTCATGGCCTTGTCTACAATACCTGCAGAAATCACAAGACACACCTGAAGAAATCACCAGGTCCTCAGAGGGACGTAACAAGATACATGAAGAACATGCCATATAAATACTGAATATAAAATATACCACAATCGAAAAAAGTGACAATACATAAATAAGGTAGCCTAACCGTACTAAAGTGAACATAAAATTAAGAAACAATCCTTCGACGCATGAGCCCTGGCTGTAAATGGGATCTGGTATGGTCCCCCACTTGGGCACCAGTGATCTAAGCGTATGACGTTGAAAAGCGACAGTGGCCAACCTGAGAGGCTAATCATACCCGTATCTCCAGCAGAGCTTTCGGGTTACAAGGGAAGTACAATCGAAGCCCATACGTCAGGTATTGTCCTTTCCACCCAATGTACCTATCTAAGTCGTATCCACGACCATGTTTCTCTACTAACTGCTAAGTCTCCTAACATGCTCCTATTAGCAGTTAGTCCTAACGCATGCGAACTGGGGATCAGCCAACACGCAAGATGTCACTTCCCGTTTCCAGAATACGTATTCTAAATATATGTACTGTTGGAACGTATTTATTCAATATTTATCATGTATTATTCTGTATTTAAATTCTTTAATTTTAGGTTAATTAATTTCCTGCAATTTTATTTCTGCACTTTACTTTCTGCTTTTATACTCTGCTTTAGCTTTGCTATGGGTTCGGCTCAGATTGGTTTAATTATGTTGGTTCATCATGAACCAAATAAACCCCCACCTACCACCACCCATTTAAAGCCCCAAACCCTTCTCTCTCTTCATTTCTTCTTCTCATTTCTTTTCTTTTTCCTCATAACTCTCCCACCAACCTAGGAGAGCAAGGCAAGTGCCAACTTGCTTCTTGATGGATCCCCATTTTTATTTTTCCATCATCTTCCTTATTTGATTCTAAGTCTCTTTAGTACTTGGCATTTTCGATTTCCATGGCTTCTTTATTGTAGATCTAAGTTTGTTGCATTTTCGGATTTTTAGGTTTTGATCTAGTAAACTTTGTTATCTCCAAATTTTGATGGTTCCAGTTGTAGAGAATTTCGTTCTACCCAATTTTGACCTATGGAAGTCCATATTTGGGCTTGGAATGAAGGATT
>JANAVB010008095.1:0-26245 GCA_029216955.1 Iris pallida
CTGTAGGCTCAGTTGGGCTTAGGGTTTTCATTTGTTTTCTTAATTCTTTTATTTTCTCTCTCTCTCTCTTTCTCTCTATCTCTCTCTTCTCTCTCTCTCTCTCTCCTCTTTTATATATATATATATTCTATATAATATATATATATATATAATATTATATATATATATATATTATATATATAATATAATATTACTTATAAAATACCAACCATTTAATAATTAAGAACACACAATAAAATATACCTATATTGTTCTAGT
The DNA here is from genome assembly GCA_029216955.1 of Iris pallida. NCBI lineage: Eukaryota > Viridiplantae > Streptophyta > Magnoliopsida > Asparagales > Iridaceae > Iris > Iris pallida. Next base: position 259 of record JANAVB010008095.1, read on the forward strand.
TAAAGGTCCCACAAATCTAGAATGACATTTCAAGAAAACATATCATTTTCGAAAATAACAAATATAGAAAATAAGAATTTAATAGCAAAATATATTTTATTTAACTATTATTTATAATTAGTCATTGATCATTAAAGTAAACACCAATATACAAGCAATATATGTACCTGTGTCGCTGCCTTGGTCGCACCAAGGGTCTACATGGCTTGTGTCACGCCGCGATTCCGTAGAATCGATAGTCATCCCCTGGACGTGATGTCGTACGAACCTAAGTTACGATCGCACAAGGCGTAGTCATAAGTTCATCCGAAACACAACATCAAGTTAGAGTACGCAGAGAAATTAATTGACACATTTGAAATAGAAGTAGACTTTTCATTGATATTAACATTTCATTTACATTGACTACATTATAATCATTGCCGCGCGGGCTACAACATGACCCGACTTATAAAACGAACGCTGATGAGATAGTCGGTCCATACATTACATCCCTTTTTACAAGCAAAAATAGTTACACTTTCCACCTGCGATCGAGGGAAGTCGAGTCTCCATCTATTCTTCTTTGTACTGAGTGCGAAGTCTTCAAAAGGATTTCAGAACACAAGCCTTCAACACGCGGACGAGGTTTCAAAAGGGTTCACGTCGCCTTGAGTTTCAAGTGGCACGCCATTCGTGGCTCGGGGTACCTGCATGGAGAGCGAGGATCAGTACATTACACTTTGTACTGGTGCGTGGCTATTTAAGTTCCAAGCTCTCATTTGGTTGAAGAGTTTATATGACTTAGTTCATGAATGTTTCTAACCATCCTAATGAATTTCAAACAAGCAATGACAAGCATAATATAAATTACGTTGGAACTTACCCACGGCGGACCGCGCCGCGCCTTATGAAACTTACCATGTTCTTTCCTGTCAATTGTTATCATTTACATTCCAAGTGCAACATTACGTGTGTTTAGTCACTGGCATCACAAGCCATCCTGGACGTATAGCTTTGTTAATCGGGGTCCTTTCAACGCAAGTAGCTAGCTCTGTTGCAAGTCCCCGCTTAACCTGTGCTGAAACCTTATGCGCGACTATACCATGTTTTCTCCTAGGCCGAGACGGTCCCGTGGCCCCAGGTTGTTGCTCGAGGAAACTATCGTCTTATCGACAAGTTGTCCATAACTGTGTAAAGACATATTTTTCTGTTTTAGTTATTAAGACATAGCCTATATTCTCTTTAAAAACTCATTCATTTTGCCGTGTACGTGCCCTTGCATTTATCCTTTCATTCGCAACAACATTATCGATTTATCTAGAAAGGGAGTCGAGAAGAGAAGGGTCAGCCACTCACCTTGAGTTTACTTTAGGCGAGAGAACTTGTTAGTCACGCTAGACGCCGCCTACGTGATTACCTGAAATCGCACAAGCAACCGATTAGAATACTGCATTATTCAAGAAGTTCGATAGGAAATGCGAGTTCAAAATGCAAGCCATGGAAACCATCGAAAATATTCACAAAAACGCATTCAGAAAACAAGCCAAAACCAACGCAAGCGGCATAAAAAGCAGAGCAACGGGAGGTCTCTCCCGACTCAGTCACAGAGTCAATCCTTGAGGCGCAACCCGCTGAATATGGGACTTGGTTCCAAAGAAGCCATTCCATAACAGGGAATGCATCTTAATTCAATCGTTTTCGTTCGATCGATTCGATCGATCCCGACCGAATCGATAGCGACAGTGTTCCTTTCTTGCGCACCCGTGGACGGAGTATGGGGCACGATGTAGGGATGGGGCACTATCCCATAACCAACTAAGAAAAATTTTTGTCCTCGAAACTTAAGAATAGAACCTACCTCTATGCGAACAATGAAGGGAACTTCTCCTTCATTTCTGACTCAAGCTCCCACGTCGACTCCTCGACCGAATGGTTTCTTCAGAGGACACAGACGAGAGGAATAGCACGGTTGTGGATAAGTTTATCCTTGCGCTTCAAGATTTGTACCGGCTCTTCGACATATGACAAGTCCGCCTTTAGGTCCAGTTTACCCAAATCTACCACATGGCTCGGATCGTACACGTACTTCTGCAATTGTAAGACGTAGAAGACATCATGTACCTCCGATAATGTAGGCAGCAAGGCGATTTGATGAGCTACCGAGGTGACTCGCTTCAATATTTCGAACGGATCAACAAATCTTGGGCTCAATTTCCCCTTCGCATTGAACCTGGAAACTCCACACATGGGCATGACTTTCAAGAATACATGGTTGCCTTCCGAGAACTCGAGGGGGCTTCGGTGCATGTCGGCATAGCTCTTCTGCCGGCTTTGTGCTATCTGCAATCTCTCCCGTATTAACTTGACCTTCTGTACAGTCTGCTCCACCAGCTCCGGACCAAGTATCTGCCGCTCCCCGACTTCATCCCAGCAAATGGGCGATCTACACTTCCGGCCGTACAAAGCTTCATACGGTGCCATTTGGATGCTGGACTGATAGTTGTTGTTGTATGCAAACTCGGCCATCGGTAGATGAATATCCCAACTTGACTTCAAGTCGATCGCACAGAGTCGTAACATGTCTTCGAGAATTTGGTTCACCCGCTCTGTTTGGCCGTCAGTCTGAGGATGATAAGCTGAGCTAAACTTCAACTTGGTCTCCAACGCTGAATGTAGACTACTCCAGAAGCGCGCTACGAACCGTCCATCCCGATCAGAGACGATAGATACTGGGACCCCGTACAGCCGAACTATTTTATCAAGGTATATCTGAGCAAGACGGTCGACGCTCTAAGTAACTTTGATGGCGATAAAGTGCGATGACTTGGTTAGTCGATCGACGATGAACCAGATGGCATCGTTTCCCTGTGGCGTCCTCGACAAGCCAACAACGAAGTCCATAGTGATATGATCCTATTTCCACTCTGGAATGGCAAGGTTCTGCATCTTTCCGCCCGATCGCTGGTGCTCGGCTTTGACTTGCTGACAGGCCATACACTTTGACACAAAGAGCGCTACGTCCATCTTCATGTCGTGCCACCAAAAGTCAACACGGAGGTCCTTGTGCATCTTGGTGCTACCAGGATGCAAAGAATATTTTACATAATGCGTCTCCGACATTATCTCCTTTCTAAGTTCTGCGTCATCCAGAACACATAGCCGTCCCTTCACGTGCAACACTCCCGACTCGACCTCCGCAAAGTCGGACGCTTTTCCTGTCGATATCAGCTTCCACATCTTCTTCAGGTATGGGTCGCCCTTCTGAGAAGACTTGATCCTCTCCAGTAGGCTCGGTTCCACCCGCAGTTGCGCCAGTTTCACGTCTCTGAAATGAACTCGGAGTTCAATGCCCATTCCTTCCAAATCACGCAGCTGTCGATCGTTGATGCATAACGAAGCTAAGTACTTCTGGCTCAGCACATCTGCTATAACATTTCCCTTGCCCGGCGTGTAGTCGATTGATAAGTCATAGTCTTTGATCAGTTCGAGCCATCGCCTCTGCCGCAAATTCAGTTCTTTCTGGGTAAAAAGATACTTGAGGCTTTTGTGGTCCGTGTAAATCCTGCATGCCACTCCATAGAGATAGTGACGCCACAGCTTTAACACAAAAACAATTGCCGCTAGTTCTAGGTCGTGCGTGGGGTAGTTCTTCTCGTGCGGCTTCAACTGGCGGGAAGCAAAAGATATCACCTTATCTCGCTGCATGAGCACACACCCCAAGCCCTGGCCATAAGCATCGCTGAAGATTTAAAATCCCTCTGTCCAGTCAGGAAGAGCAAGTATCGGGGCCGAAACGAGCCGTTGTTTGAGCTCCTGGAAGGAAGCTTCACAGTCGTATGACCACTTGAATGCGACTACCTTTTGGGTGAGGTGAGTCAACGGCGATGCAATCTTCGCGAAGTCCTTCACGAAGCGTCGATAGTATCCCGCCAAGCCTAGGAAGCTTCAAATTTTGCTAACTGATGTGGGCCGTTTCTAATCAGCAACTGTCTAAACTTTCTTCGGATCGACTGCGATGCCCAAGGCGGAGATGGTGTGCCCAAGGAATGAGATGCTGTTCAGCTAGAATTCGCACTTACTCATCATCACATACAATTGATTCTCTCGAAGGGTTTAGAGTACCGTCCCCAGATGCTCTGCATGTTGTGCTCGATCCTTCGAATAGACGAGGATGTCGTCGATGAAGACTACTACGAATTTGTCAACGAACGGACGGAACACCCGATTCATTAGTTCCACGAAGACGACAGGGGCATTTGTCAGACCGAACGGCATTACCAAGAACTCGTAATGGCCATAGCGAGTGTGGAAGGCAGACTTTGGCATGTCATCTGGCTTGACCTTGAGTTGGTGATAACCCGATCGCAGATCAATCTTCGAAAACACTGTTGCACCTTGGAGCTGGTCGAACAAGTCGTCGATGCGGGGCAAGGGGTATTTGTTCCGGACTGTGGCTTTATTCAATTCTTGATAGTCGATGCAGAGCCGCATCGATCCATCCTTCTTTTTCACAAATAGCATGGGCGCACCCCACGGCGAGACACTCGGACGGATAAACCCTCTGTCGAGTAATTCCTGTAGTTGCGCTTCTAGTTCTTTCAATTCTGCAGGGGCCATTCTGTACGGAGCTTTCGAGATCGGTCGGGTGTCGGGGAATGTGTCGATGGTGAACTCTATTTCTCGATCGGGCGACATGCCGAGTAGCTCGTCCGGAAATACGTCTGGGAATTCTGCCACAACGTCGGTCTGACCTGCGTTTGCACCATCCTGTCTCATGTTACGAATGGACGCCAAGTAGCCTTCGCGTCCGGAATGCAGCAGCTTCCGAGCCGAGATTGCCGAGATCACCATGCAGGTCGACGATGCTTCACCACACGAATAGCAGAATTCGGGCACTCCAGGTATGCGGAAGGTGACCTTTTTTCCTGCGCAGTCGATGGTAGCGTTGAAAGGACCGAGCCAATCCATGCCTAGTATGATGTCGAAGTCCTTCATATCTAGAATTATCGTATCAAGACCGATCTTTTGACCTCCAATACATATGGTTCCTCCTCTGTAGGCTAAGTTTGTGAGTAGTGGCAGGCCCGAAGGCATACTTATACTAAGATCATGGTCTAACGATATTACAGGGAATTTGTGCTCAGCGGCGAAGTCTGCCGATATGAAAGTATACAAAGCACCTGAATCAAATAACATACGAGCAGGTACATTATTGAAACTCAATATACCTGTCACGACAGTGTCGTAAGCGTACGCCTCGTCTCGAGTCAGAGCAAAGACACGCCCCTGAGCATTAGGGCGTCTGTCTTGGTTGTTGTGTTGAGTGGGCTGAGGAGGTCGGGGCGCCTGTCTTCGATTCTCTTGGCGGTGTTGTTGTGGTGGTGCGTTGGGATGATTTGGTCTACATGCCATGCAATCTCGCTTATATGGCCCTTCTGTCCGTAAATAAAGCATCACCCTTCGAGGACAAAGCACTTGCTCGTCTCATGTCCAAGGAAAAGGCACTTGGCACATCGCGATGATATGTTATGTCCCTGGTAATCGCCATGGTTCGAACGCTTTGATGCATGATTGTTGCCTTCCGTATAGCTAGGACGTTTGTGATTGGAGTGACGCACAACGTCGGCGGCAACGGAAGGGTATTCACTCTCAAGGCGGAGAGCGTAATTCAGAGCCTCGCCCGTGGTCATGTACTCCGGGACCCCGACATGCGCACCGATAGAGCATCGTAGACCCACTTCGAACCATCGTACGCGGCACTCCTCTGTAGGCAGAAACGCATAAGCAAATTTGGATAACTTGTTGAATTCTGCGGTGTACTGTTCTACTGTCCGGTTCTTCTGCCTCAACTGCATGAATTCATTCTCCTTCGCTTGACAAACGGCTGACGGAAGGTACTCGACTTCAAAAGCTTTGCAGAACGTGGCCCAAGAGATCGGTGCTGAGTTGTTGTCGCGTCGGATCGCTCGCTTATGCATGGCCCACCAGTCGTGCGCATTCAACCGTAGCTAAAGTTGTGCACAGGCGACTTGCTTTGATTTTTCATTGTTGAGGAGCTCGAAGTGATCTTCCAGCTCTTCCAACCAGTCGATTGCCATGGAAGGGCCTTCGGTACCGCTGAAGAAAGTGCGGCACGCCTTCTTGAATTCTGACACTTCAAAGTTGTACTTTTTCGGTGCCGCTGGTTGACGCTCGGGCTCCTCCGTGTCGACTTCAATGGGTTGGATCGTCGGTACGGTGGCAGTAGGTGTGGTGACGGTAGGCGCAGTCGCAGAATTTCTATTGGCCGCCATTGTCTGGATGATCTGCTGCAGGGTATCCAGCTACTTTTGTTGAAGTTTCGTATGTGCGTCAAAGCGAGCTTCGAAGCGAGCTTCGAACTGGGCCTGTCGTTCCTCCGTCTGTTGATGTCGGTTCTCGGACTGGTTCCGCTGCGCCACCATCATGCACAGCATCCTTTCGATGGTATCATTAGAAGGTCCGGCCTGCGAACGACACTAACTACTAAAGCCGCTATAGGCGTTCTGCACTTGCCCGGCCGTGGGTTTCGGCACTTCTGTAATACGAAGGCAAACACATCAGTCACAAATTATTACAGACTCATTGTATGGAACAACTTATCTCATCGAAGCGAGGTCAAAGGTCTGAAACTCTAGACGCGAGGCCAAAGGATATAAAGTCGTGCTTTGATACCATTATGTCACGCCCCGATTCCGTAGAATCGATAGTCGTCCCCCGGGCGTGATGTCGTGCGAACCTAAGTTGCGATCGCACAAGGCGTAGTCATAAGGTCATCTGAAACACAATATCAAGTTAGAGTACGCAGAGAAATTAATTGACACATTTGAAATAGAAGTAGACTTTTTATTGATATTAACATTTCATTTATATTGACTCTATTACAATCATTACCGTGCGGGCTACAACATGACTCGACTTACAAAACGAATGCTGATGAGATAGTCGTTCCGTATATTACATCCCTTTTTACAAGCAAAAATAGTTACACTTTCCACCTGCGATCGAGGGAAGTCGAGTCGCCATCTATTCTTCTTTGTACTGAGTGCGGAGTCTTCAAAAGGATTTCAGAACACAAGCCTTCAACATGCGAACGAGGCTTCAAAAGGGTTCACGTCGCCTTGAGTTTCAAGTGGCACGCCCTTCGTGGTTCGGGGTACCTGCGTGGAGAGCGAGGATCAGTACATTACATATTATACTGGTGCGTGGCTATTTAAGTTCCAAGCTCTCATTTGGTGGAAGAGTTTATATGACTTAGTTTATGAATGTTTCTAACCATCCTAATGAATTTCAAACAAGCAATGACAAGCATAATGTAAATTACGTTGGGACTTACCCACGGTAGACCGCGTCGTGCCTTATGAAACTTACCATGTTCTTCCCTGTCAATTGTTATCATTTACTTTCCAAGTGCAACATTAGGTGTGTTTGGTCACTGGCATCACAAGCCATCCTGGATGTATAGCTTTGTTAATCGGGGTCCTTTCAACGCAAGTAGCTAGCTCCATTGCAAGTCCCCGCTTAACCTGTGCTGAAACCTTATGCACGACTATACCCTGTTTCCTCCTAGGTCGAGACGGTCCCGTGGCCTCGGGTTGCCGCTCGAGGAAACTATCACCTTGTCGACAAGTTGTCCATAACCGTGCAAAGACATATTTTCCTATTTTAGTTATTAAGACATAGCCTACATTCTCTTTGAAAACTTATTCATTTTGCCGTGTACGTGCCCTTGCATTTATCCTTCCATTCGCAACAACATTATCGATTTACCTAGGAAGGGGGGGTCGAAAAGAGAAGGGTCAGCCACTTACCTTGAGTTTACTTCAGGCGAGAGAACTTGTTGGTCGCGCTAGACGTCGCCTACGCGATTAGCTGAAATCGCACAAGCAACCGATTAGAATACTGCATTATTCAAGAAGTTTGATAGGAAATGCGAGTTCGAAATGCAAGCCATGAAACCATCGAAAACATTCACAAAAACGCATTCAGAAAACAAAGCCAAAACCAACACAAGCGGCGTGAAAAGCAGAGCAACGGGAGGTCTCTCCCGACTCAGCCGCAGAGTCAGTCCTTGAGGCGCTACCCTCTAAATATGGGACTTGGTTCCGAAGAAGCCATTCCATAACGGGGAATGCATCTTAATTCAACCGTTTCCGTTCGATCGATTCGATCGATCCCGACCTATCGGTCCCGACCGAATCGATAGCGATAGTGTTCCTTTCTCGCGCAACCCGTGGACGGAGTACGGGGCACGATATAGGGATGGGGCACTACAGTTTGGGCTCAGTTCGAGTCCAGTTCGGAGTAGTTGAGTACAACCGGGTCTCCTAAAAGTTAATAAATCTTAATATTAAATAATTAAACTATTTATAATGGTCATATGACAACTTGGTCTGGTTTTTCTAGTTATGACACACTTATGGCTGGGCCTTCCCTGGTATGGCTAATACACTAGTCAAGGCAAACGACCATGCTACTCATGCCATAATTTCTAGCCGTCTTGTACTCCAATTCCTAACCATGACTAAAGTCATCTACCGTAATATTTAACTAATTAATTATTTATAAATTTCCAAAAATCACCATTTAAATCAAATAAATAATAAATTAAATATTTCAAAAAAATTCGAGAAGAGGAGTTACATCCTTCGCTTCTTTTAGCAGCAACGTCTAACAAACTAAATTATTCGGTCGTAGCATTCACTACCAAAATACAGCGTTTTAGCGACGAATATTTAGCGACGGATGTATTCTGTCGCTAATAGCGACGGATATTTAGCGACGGATGTATTCCGTCGCTAATAGCGACGGACTACCGACGAAACAGCGATGGTCTTCTGTCAAATTGCAGCCAATTATTTTTTTAATTTTAAGGGTAAATTTTGGTCGAAAATTCGTCGCTATATCATCGGAAATACAGCGACGGACATATAACCCGTCACTATGTCATCGCCCAGATGTTAATATTTTGCGAGAAAATGTTAGAAAACATTGGCAAAAAATTTGGCGACCGCATAGCGACAGATTATCCGTCTGCAAACTAGCGGGGGTATAGCGATGGCCTGGCGACGGATGTACCTGTCGCTAAATACTGTGCCCTAACAGAAAACGAACTAACGGGGGGGAGGAATTTTCATTCCCCCCAAAATTTTCTCTCACCTCTCTCTCTCCCTTGCGCGCTCTCTCTCTCACACTCAGGTATGTCTCTCTCCCTCTCTCGGAGGTACACCCCACGGGGAAATCGTGGCGGCGGAGGGGGTTAGGGGAGCGGAGGGAGGGTCGGCAGGTGGGGAGGTCGGGACAGGGGGTGTTGTTGGTCGGGACGGAGGAGGAGGGGGGTTTATCGTCGCCGCGGGAGGGGTTAGGGGAGCGGAGAGAGGGGGCCGGGGGGTGTTGGTGGTCGGGGCGGAGGAGGAGGGGGGTTTAGAGTGGGGCGACGGGTGAGGAGGTCGGGCCAGGGGGTCTTGGTGGTCGGGGGGGGAGGAGAGGGGGTGGGGGCCCGGCCGGGAGGGAATTTAGGTTGGGGGTCAGCGGGGGAGGAGAGGGGGTGGGGGCCCGGCCGGGGGGTGTTGGGGGTCGGGTAGGAGAGCGGGGGGGGCGGATAGGAGAGCGGAGGAGGGCCGAGGGGTCTTGGTGGTCGGGGGGTAGTGGAGCAGAGGGGGGCCGGAGGGTCTTGGTGGTCGGGGGGTAGTGGAGCAGAGGGGGGCCGGAGGGTCTTGGTGGTCGGAGGGTGGGGGCCCGGGGTGGGGGTGGGGGGGTGGGGGAGGGGAGGGGCTGCGTGGGGTCCGCACGCGCGCCCGTTCAATCCATCGGTTGAGGACGACGGGCTCCTGATCCCCTATATATATATATATATATATATATATATATATATATATATATATATATATATATATATATATATATATTTGTATATATATATATATATATGCAAAAAAAAAAAATATATATATATATATATATATATATATATATATATATATATATATATATATTTGTATATATATATATATATGCAAAAAAAAAAAAAAAAATATATATATATATATATATATATATATATATATATATATATATATATATATATATATATACAAAATATATATATATATATATATATATATATATATATATATATACTAGTAACTCACAATAAGCTGCAATAAGCTATATATACACTGTTGTTCTGCAGCCTATCTGTAGTAACTCTCTTACAAATCTCAATGCACATGCATGCACACACACTAATATGTACATATCACGCCCCGATCCGGAAAATCGCTCGTCCTCGCTAGATTTCACCCGAATCATCGTCCTCGCTGGGGCGTGATGCCGCACGAGCCTGGAGTTGCGCTCGTACAAGGCAAGATAACAGGTTCACATAGAACTATCTCAATTTGATAACATAAGCAGCGAAAGGAAACAAAGTATAACATAAGAATCTCTTTTATTCATTATGAACTGAAGGTTACAAAGGCTCAGAATAGCCCAACATATATGCCAATTGGCTACAACGCTCATGATCTCTCTAGCGCACAAAGGATTACTTTGTTCCATACATTATGCCTCTTTATAGCCACCAAGTAGTCTTCGGCCGAACATCTCCATGTCGCAAGTCCGAACGTATATGCGGTAGCTCCTCTTGAATGCCAAGGACTCCATGCCTCGGCACGTCCAAGCCAAGCCCCGCCCCGAGCCGATCATAACCTGAGCCTGCACATAAACTAGTGGAGGATTAGTGCTTTCGTCCTCGCTTCATACTGATCAAGACCCGCTCGCACCCAAACCAAACACTTAATCTTTTAGTGAAGCATGCATCTTAATTGGTGATCTTTCTATTTAGCCTTAGGATCAGTTTCATAGCAATACGTAAACATAGCACATTAATATAATGTGTCCCATACCGTGTTCCTGTAGCAGATACAGTTAGCCATAACATGAACGTAAACATAGTGTTCGTGCTCATCTCCGTCCCTTTTTGCCTAGCCTGCACTCGTTAGAACTTGCATAAGCAAACATACGATTCACGCAGCCAACCAATCATAAACTTAGACATATGCATAAGGGTCGCAGGCCCTGCGCCTGCACCCAGCTCTCATCTCAGCCCACCGGCCCTAACTATATGAAGGTCACGGTGTTTCGTACCGTAATGGACTTGGCATCTTATATGTGTAAGCCTACGATCACTTCGATACGGGTTGCTAGCCCAATATTCGAAGGATCCCAAACTTACGGATATTATAGCTTATCACAGCACTGGACGGTCGTAATCCGTCCGAATATTGTGTACCATAAATACCTCACATAATTCCTTCCTAGGCCGAACGGTCCCGGCGCCCCAGCGTAACCGTCCGAGGGAAGCCGTACCCGTGCACGGGCCATCCGAGTCCATTGACCATGCAATACGTACCATAGCATACAAATCATATCGTTCCAACCAATCCTCCGTTCCATAAACATAGTCTCGATCCATAAACGGTTTTCCGTGCCATAAACATATTCGCGTCTCATAAACATAATCCACCATCCATATGGGGAGCTCCGTCGGCATTATGCCCCAACACATCCATATTGATGCACGACGCCCAACGGCTTAGTCATCTCATACTCATATTCAACGCGTACCATTCGTAAGTCATTCTCATAGCCTAGTTCCGTAGTTACTTAGTCTTTTTGTAGCATAAGTGCCCGAAGGCACGCTCAGCACCGTATTCAATGTTCTACGCCTAGTGTTCAATATTCTCGAAGCCGTGTACATGATGCACATCTCAATATCGTCTTTTAATGTTCTACCATCATTGCCCTACCGCGACTCGTACACTTGATGCACGTCGCTTCAATTGTTCGACTATTCAATGTTCTACCTTAGTGTTCAACGCATATTTAGACACTTACTCGCCGAGCCACGCTTGCTAACTCGATAACATATTACGCATACAATGATATCTCTTATTAGACGTGAAGGAATAGGGAGAGAGAGAGTCAAGAACCCGCCCACCTTAAGCTGATACGCCTTGTTGTTTCGCCGATTGAAGCATCTCGCTTCCATAACTCGATCGCATAGCTAACTCCCGGATTTATCCATTCCTTTGAACTACTCGGTTGACTTGGCATATCGCGTCCATACCACGATCCGTAACCCAGCATAAAGGCATAGCTTGCATACCAGATCAACTAACATTAGCACTTGCTCAAACGAAACTTATCCTTTGCATCAATTCGATTTATAGATTCCAACCGACTCAAAGCTTACCTTTGGCCAACGTAACTCTTGTATCGATTCGCATCGATACTTCATTGGGTCAACGCAACTCTTCGAGTCAACGACTCATCGTAATGCACCGGGCGGAGCGGGGCATTACATAATATACCACTCAAAATCAGGTTCGTCCTCGAACCGAAACCAACACTTAAGCCAAGTGTCTGCATAGATCGTTTCACGATCTCGTGCTACTATCGTTGAATCATACAACTTAGTTTGGATTATACACATATTTTAGGCGTCCCACCAATATATGCATTTCAGCCAAGCTCAGTTGTAGGATATCGGGACAACTATCAAGCTCAACTTAAATCCTCAAGCATCAATCAGTCCGTACTCGACTTAGTCATATCTTAGCGCCTATTCCCAATCTTGTATGCATCATCCCATAACATGCGATCATCTTCCGAACTTCTCTGCACATAACTTAACTCAAAAACTGTTACTTCAATCTCATAAGTCTCTCGCTGACCACATAACACTCGCGTTGCATCGAGTCATTGCGCATCCGATCGCAACAATTCTCCATAATGCCTACTCGTCCAATCGTTTTCTATCTCTCACATAGCTCAAGTCTTTCATCCCATCATTCATAACATTTGGCCTTAACGACATGGACTAAGTCCAATATATCTCGAATTCCTTTGTCTACCATTCGCACTAAGTCTCGCACACAACTATCCATATATGATTTACATTCTCTCCCTCTATCCATACACTGCGTCTGGGGCTACCCCCACTAGGTAACTTATCCAGACATCATGCTTAATCTCTCCCGACACAAGAGGTCAACTTGAGTCTACGATGCTCAAAGGCAACAATCTTTTCGACCCAAGGTCTCTTACGATACGCTCGTCTCTGATTCTCGACCGATTATGACTCTTTACTCAATTCTCAAACCAATCCTGACCCGTACGTTTCGTAATATCTATGGTGTGCTCAACACACATAGCCTAATCATTTTCTCAATCGGTCTACGGCACAACTCTTAGGGTCGTTCTTCTATCCGTCGCTCTCGCGCATTACAGAATTCTTGCAATCGCCTTACCGCGTCACTACGCTAAGCACGTTCCTCAACATCTATTCGATCCAACATAACTTTTCTGACCATATCGATTCTAGTACTCGCTACTTCCGAATCATGATACTCACTCGCTTAGACTTATCCTCAACATGCACTACATTATTCCTTATCCTCGACAAAATTTCTTATGCGACTTCTTTAGGGTCATCCTATGGGACATAAACATTTACTTGATTTGGCGGTCAAGTCTTCTAGGGTCATCTGCCCCGAAACTATGCTCGATAATTGAAGATCATCAACGAGGGACAGTTTATACGAACCATGCTATATCCTATCGCGGAGCCAAATCAATTCCCGACAATTCTACGAGACTTTATCCAACCTGACGTAACTTACAAATCCACAATTGTCTCCCCCCGCGCAACTGATGCGCCGTTAACTACTCGAATCACTTATGCACATTGCATACCGTTACTACTCGAATCACTCGTGTATTACCGTCGACTATCTTTGCTAGTCGCATGACATCTACTCGCCTCAAGTCCGAGTTTACCTATCCGTGATCATAGCTCAACACATTCCGTACTCATCAAAACCATCCTCGAACAACTTTCGCATCAAACCACAAGTCAAATTCGATTTTGCCACGCCTTGCAAGTTCGACCATCTCCGCTGGATGAATCACCATACCAGCGCTCACGCGGAATGATCGTTCTAATTCGACGCGACGCATGTGCGATGCTGGAGTGTACTCGCATAAGACAAGAATGTCAACTTAGTGGTTATCCACGAATCAATCCAGACACTTTTGATTTCATCCAAGTAACATCCATCCACTCATTAAACTTTCCGAAGCATTCATATCATTATCATCCAAATCGACATCAACTTAACTTGCATCTCATTCATCCAACAACAATGCTCAACATAATTTTCGTTCATTCGATCAGAGTATTCCCGAGTTATTGCATATCGTCTTTGATACGCCTCAATACCATCGTCGACATGCCTAACTTGAACATCTTCCTTTCTCATAAGCTCCAATTCGTTGTAATCACTATTATCATCCGAACTCGAATACGAATCAATTCTCACGTACCAAGATACAGTTTGTTGTAACTAACCACCCTAATTGCGACACAATTTCCAATTCACATATTCATTCTCACATCCCTAACTCGCACTTCCAAATCGTGCTACTGACTCCTCGTGCTAACTCAATTTCGTTCGTACGATTTCTTCGTACCTACTCAACACGTTCCGAACAAGTCTCCGTACTAACTCAACGTAAATTCGATCAGGTCGACCACTTCCTCAACGTAACATTTCTTCGCATATGCTCAGCCTATCGTTCGACTTATGCTTAACGAATCCTCGCCCGACGTATCATCCTTGGGTACGACTTCGCACATACTCATTCAACTTAATTCACCGAAGCATACTCGTATCGACTTCTCTCAAGTCATTCCTACCCGAGTCTCGGTACTACTCCATCCGTTAAGAAAAAACATATCGTAACAACATAATCGTCTCGACGAAACCTATCGCAAGTTACCAACTGGCTTAACATAGATATCGCTAAGTGGTATCCCATATACCACTCAGGATCGAGCCTATCTTTATCGATACAATACTTCTCTATACTGATCGCATAATTGGTATTGCATATACCACTCGAAATCGAGTCATTACTCGACTTTACACTCCGCATAGATCCGACACCTATCTTCTGATCAACTATCCCGTATGGCGATCTTTCCGATCCCAGCTCTAGCGTTCTTCGTGCTCGAGTTGGCACAACAACTGAACCAACATGCCCTAACCGTTTGCTCAAGTTTGACATACATTCGATCTAGCCGTACCATGGCGATTATATCGATCACACCCGCAACATTCGCTTATTCAAGCTCAACGCGACATTCGGCCAACATACATGTTCGCCTACTCAACCCGACTTAGCGACCAACTCGACTCGTTACTATCGCATCCACGATTTTCCAAATCTTACTCGTTGCAACTCGTACAACAATTAATTCTTGATACTTAAGGTCACAATCCTGTTCGACATATTGCTATCCATACGCATAGCCATACAACTCGCATCATACCATATCGACTCGTTGCACTGATGCAACAAACGATTTACGACTTGCTGCACTCCGTGCAACCAACGACACATAACCATTCTTATAGCCATATAACACGCATCGCCTCACATATCGACCCGTTGCACTTCGTGCAACCAACAATCCATAACTCCTCGCACTTCGTGCGACCAACAATACATAACTCCTCGCACTTCGTGCGACCGACAACACACATATCATTGCACTTCATGCAACCACATCACCATATTCGTTGCACTTCGTGCGACCAGCATTCACAACTTTCTTGCACTTCGGAAAACCATAACCTCATAACCCGTTGCACTTCGTGCAACCAACACTCTCCGATGGCACCCGGAGATAGCGTGATAGTCACGACATACTTGTGGCAGACGTACGCACTTAATATAGACTTATTGTACGGAACATCCAATGTAGCATCGAGCAGATCCATGAGCCATGCGGTTGCGGAAACAACTTAGAGTCAACTGAATTCGATAGCGAAGCAACTGAGGGTCAAAGAGATTCATGCACAGTCCAAAGGATGGAACCGCTCTGATACCAACTTGTCACGCCCCGATCCGGGAAATCGCTCGTCCTCGCTAGATTTTACCTGAATCATCGTCCTCGCTGGGGCGTGATGCCGCACGAGCCTGGAGTTGTGCTCGTACAAGGCAAGATAACAGGTTCACATAGAACTATCTCAATTTGATAACATAAGAGTGGAAGGAAACAAAGTATAACATAAGAATCTCTTTTATTCATTATGAACTGAAGGTTACAAAGGCTCAGAATAGCCCAACATATATGCCAATTGGCTACAACGCTCATGATCTCTCTAGCTCACAAAGGATTACATTGTTCCATACATTATGCCTCTTTATAGCCACCAAGTAGCCTTCGGCCGAACATCTCCATGTCGCAAGTCCGAACGCATATGCGGTAGCTCCTCTTGAACGCCAAGGACTCCATGCCTCGGCACGTCCAAGCCAAGCCCCGCCCCGAGCCGATCATAACCTGAGCCTGCACATAAACTAGTGGGGGATTAGTGCTTTCATCCTCGCTTCACACTGATCAAGACCCGCTCGCACCCAAACCAAACACTTAATCTTTTAGTGAAGCATGCATCTTAATTGGTGACCTTTCTATTTAGCCTTAGGATCAGTTTCATAGCAATACGTAAACATAGCACATTAATATAAATGTGTCCCATACCGTGTTCCTGCAGCAGATATAGTCAGCCATAACATGAACGTAAATATAGTGTTCGTGCTCATCTCCGTCCCTTTTTGCCTAGCCTGCACTCGTTAGAACTTGCATAAGCAAACATACGATTCACGCAACCAACCAATCATAAACTTAGACATATGCATAAGGGTCGCAGGCCCTGCACCTGCACCCAGCTCTCATCCCAGCCCACCGGCCCTAACTATATGAAGGTCACGGTGTTTTGCACCACAATGGACTTGGCATCTCATATGTGTAAGCCTACGATCACTTCGATATGGGTTGCTAGCCCAATATCCGAAGGATCCTAAACTTACGGATATCATAGCTTATCACAGCACTGGACGGTTGCAATCCGTCCGAATGTTATGAACCATAAATACCACACATAATTCCCTCCTAGGCCGAACGGTCCCGGCGCCCCGACGTAACCGTCCGAGGGAAGCCGTACCCGTGCACGGGCCATCCGAGTCCATTGACCATGCAATACGTACCATAGCATACAAATCATATCGTTCCAACCAATCCTCCGTTCCATAAACATAGTCTCGATCCATAAACTGTTTCCCGTGCCATAAACATATTCGCGTCTCATAAACATAATCCACCATCCATATGGGGAGCTCCGTCGGCGTTACGCCCTAACACATCCATATTGATGCACGACGCCCAACGGCTTAGTCATCTCATACTCATATTCAACACGTACCATTCTTAAGTCATTCTCATAGCCTAGTTCCGTAGTTACTTAGTCTTTTCGTAGCATAAGTGCCCGAAGGCACGCTCAGCACCGTATTCAATGTTCTATGCCTATTGTTCAATGTTCTCGGAGCCGTGCACATGATGCACATCTCAATATCGTCTTTCAATGTTATACTATCATTTCCCTACTGCGACTCGTACACTTGATGCACGTCGCTTCAATTGTTCGATTGTTCAATGTTCTACCTTAGTGTTCAACGCATATTTAGACACTTACTCGCCGAGCCACGCTCGCTAACTCGATAACATATTACGCATACAATGATATCTCTTATTAGACGTGAAGGAATAGGGAGAGAGAGTCAAGAACCCGCCCACCTTAAGCTGATACGCCTTGTTGTTTCGCCGATTGAAGCGTCTCGCTTCCATAACTCGATCGCATAGCTAACTCCCGGACTTAGACATTCCTTTGAACTACTCGGTTGACTTGGCCTATCGCGCCCATACCACGATCCGTAACCCAGCATAAAGGTATCCTGCACACCAGATCAACTAACATTAGCACTTGCTCAAACAGAACTTATCCTTTGCATCGATTCGATTCATAGATTCTAACCGACTCAAAGCTTACCTTTGGCCAACGTAACTCTTGCATCGATTCGTATCGATACTTCATCGGGTCAACGCAACTCTTCGAGTCAACGACTCATCGTAATGCACCGGGCGGAGTGGGGCATTATAGTACACACACACACACACTCAACACTCCCACACACCATCTATATACACATAATACTAAGTACTCTAAATTTTAATTGATACCACACTTTTATGTCTATAAACATCACCCATAAATGACACACTCTCACACACAACACACACTTCCCTTATCAAGCACAACACCAATGCACTAACACAATCACAAATACAAATATCAAACACCCCTCTATTCCTACACCAACACCATTATGACACCAACATCCAAACCATATATATGAAATTGTAATATATATACAATTCTAGATCTAATTGTAATATATTATATATATATATATATATATATATATATATATATAACAATTAGATCTAGAATAATATTGAGAAATTAACACAAAATAGGCTCCAAAACACAACATGGTGTATCATGACCCAACCACTCAATATCCAATTGTGGACACAATAACACAATCACAACTTAAATTAGACAAAAAAAATCCTTTGGGAACACGTATCGAACACTTGAAGGTTAAAATTCGTAAATAACACAAATTGAGCATAGAATTTATCATTCATCATGGTAAAAACCTAGATCTACCAAATTAAAGATTTCTAACACCTAAATTTAGCATTGGAGAGTCAATTCCACCTATGGAAGGGTTCCTATGGGTTCAATTCGGGTCATGAGGGTTCAATTTGGGTTAAGAGGGTTCAATTTGTGTTCCTATGGGTTCAATTCGAGTCAATTCCACCTATGGAAGGGTTCCTATGAGTTTAAGAATCGGTATCGATATCGGACTTTTTATGAGTATCGGTATTGATCGCTTAGGCGTCTAGGCGGTAGGCGGACTCTCTCCGCCGTGCACCCGCCTACCGCCGTTTAGAACCTTGCCAATACTGCGAACCTTGGTATAGAGTGAGTATCCTAGAAGGATATATAAGATATCTTAGTAGTAACTAGGTAAGTGTTGAAAATTAAATTTATTGAAATCATCTTTCCCATTCTTTCCCCCGACCCCACTACGAAGAAAGATGTTCACTTCTTAAAATATCTTATATATGTAGGTGGGAATAGGAGAAGGGGTCAGATTTATCCTGATAGGAGAAAGAGTAACAATACATCCACTATGGTTATTTCATATCTCCCTTGCGGAATAGGAGGCTGAGAGAGTCGAATGAGAAGCAGGAAAGTAGAGGGGGTCAGAGAGGGGGCCTTCTTGATAAGCAGGGGAAGTAGAGCGACGAAGTAGAGGGGGTTCGGTATCGGACTATTTCTATGAGTATCGATATTGATCGCTTAGGCAGTGTCTAGGCGGTAGGTGGACTCTCTCTGCCGCGCACCCGTCTACCGCCGTTTAGAACCTTGCCGATATTGCGAACCTTGGTATAGAGTAAGTATCCTAGAAGGATATATATAAGATATCTTAGTAGTAGTTAGGTAAGTGTTAAAAATTAAATTTAGTGAAATCATCTTTCTCATTCTTTTCCCCGACCCCACTACGAAGAAGAAAGACGTTCACTTCTTAAAATATTCGATATATGTAGGTGGGAACAGGGGAAGGGGTCAGATTTATCCTGATGGGAGCAAGAGTAACATTACATCCACTATGGTTATTTTATATCTCACCTGCGAAATACGAGGCTGAGAGAGTCGAATGAGAAGCAGGAAAGTAGAGGGGGGTCAGAGAGGGGCCTTCTTGAGAAGTGTCACGACCTGCTACCGAATAATCAGATACGAGTCGGACACGCCCAGCCTACGTTAGAAGACACAACGCAGTAAGCTATGCAATCTAAAGAAAACTCCAAGATACAAGGTACATAAAATAACACATTTGCTATACACGTTCCCAATATCACCACAATCCACAAATATTTTAAATACAATTAGAGAAATGATAACGCCGGAGAGAAATCCAGTAACCTGAATAAAATATACAATCCTGAAACATAAATACAAAGTACATGACAAATCTCTAAACGATCTAAGAAGGATCTAACTATAACTCTGAAATTCTAAGTCTATCCTAAGGCAACTCTATCCTGGCTTCGGGCTCTGGCCCATGAAGGAGATACAACATGATCAAGTAAACCTGCAATGTATCATGTCAGAAAAAGAGCAAAGTACAACCCGAAAAAGAAGCACTAAACAAAGTAAACTGAAATGCATGAATAATGAACTACAATATGAACTATGGTACAAGAATCGGAATATGAAACTGTAGTACATGAATAACGATGAAACTATAGTACCAGATCTAGAACAATGAACTAGACTATCAGTATAACATGCATTTTAAATAACTATCAGAGTATGTGTCACGCTCCAGAACCAGAATACTGGAGAGCGGGGGCGGACATAGCCAGCTACATATATTGAAATGGAATCCATCTCGCTATACGGTCACGGCTGTCTAGATATGAGGGTTTACTACAAGCCAACGGTCACTTAAGGTCAAGCCTATTATCTCAATCTCAAGCAAGTAATATAGTTACAAGATGTTAGATCATCAAATATACAATAAGAGGCGTCCCAAATATTACATATTCAGCTGATCATGAAGCTAGTCGTACAAAATACGAGGACTAGCAAGAGTTAAGTCATACATGATCAACCCTAGGATTTGCTAATCATGTTACAGCCCTTAGCCAGACAGTAAGTAGATGTGCATCGAGCTAACAGGTGCTCGCCGGCTAAACGCCTCAAAAGAATAATTTTACAATAGAGTGAGCGAAATAAAATAGAAAATCCACTCGTAGCCCGGGTTCCTTCTAGTCGCCACCATCGGGCTGGAGGTTCGGTAGATCCTCGAGTGCTGCTCCGAAATCTGGCCACACAAAACCAGCTGGGTCAAACCCCAGAAAGAGCAAGTGCCACAAAGGAGGCCACGAAATAAGAACAAAACCAGCATATCAGAACATAAAAAACTGGAAGAAAAGTACAAGTAATAAAAGTACAGCAGGACAATAAACGACTAGGGACATAGAACCATTCCGGGAGCCAGATTACAACCCGTAAACCAAACAAGGACCGGGGTTGTAACCCTTCTCCTGAATAGCCCTTGTCTCTATTCATTTATAGTTAAAGATAAGTAAACAATCGTGCACAGGAGTACCAGGGTACAGGGACTAGACAAGACTTGACAAGGCTGGACACCATCCATTCACAAGCGGCCAAGCAAATACTACGGCTTGCTACTTAACTAACTAGGGTTATCACAAGCCTAATTACTAACAAAATTCAAGTGAGAATTTTCCAGTCCCAAGCCCTGCAGACTTTCTAGTTATCCTTCCGGGGGTTGAGAGTATGGTTGGGTACATCGCCCAGGAGACGATATACCCTTAGGTGACTTAGAGGTGCAATACATGACAGTGTGCTGGAAATGTGCTCTACTCGTCGGCAAGCTACAAGTCCATTAAAGCGCCCAGATAACGAGATTGCATGTGACCGGAAATTCTACATGAACTATAGTTTGATCTAATCATTAGCCTAATCCATATTTAGTGCGAATCCCTGGCCGTGGTACCCAGGGAGTCACGTCCTAGACATGATGCAAGAAAAGACAGGTAGATTTGCACAAGCAACAAGAAAGAACACCCACGGTGTCTGAGGCAAGTCAAGTTAAGTTATCAGGTTATCAAGTCAAGTCAAATCAGGAGAGCGCCACGGCGGGCCACTACCAAGCTATCAAGTTACAGGGGATTAATTGCAGGTCGCAGGTTACAAGTTAAAAGCCCCAAGTTACAAGCACCCAACAAGTTACTGCCAAAATTTGAGAATGCTAGCCATAAATTAAAAATACAGAAAATCGTGTCAAGGCGTGCCGGGTCAAGTCAAGTCGTGCTGTGGGCAAGAAATCTCAGAAAAACACAACTCAACAAGAGAAGGCAAGGACCAAGGGAAACCAAGGGACAAGGCGTGTTAGGTCAAGGGACAGCCCAAGGGCGCGGCCAAGTGCGCCGGGGCCAATGCGCCGGGGCGCAGGGTCCAAGTGCGCTGGGGGCCAAGGGCGCAGGGGCCAATGGCAGGGGCCAATGGCACAGGAGCCAATGGCGCAGGAGGCCGATGGCGCAGGAGGCCGATGGCGCAGGGGGCCGATGGCGCAGGAGCCAATGGCACAGCGCGGTCGGCTGGGCGTGCTCGGGCGCAGGCCAGCAAGCGCGCAGGGGCCAAGCGGCAGGACCGCAGCGCGGTCGGCTGGGCGCGCTCGGGCGCAGGCCAGCAAGCGCGCAAGTCAGCGTGCGGGCGAGGGCAGCGCGGGGGAGCAACCAGCGCTAAAGAGCGCGGCACGGGGAGCAGCCCGACGCTAAACAGCGCGGCTGGAGGGGTCTTCTTCTCCAAACAAGCCGAGAACAACCTCCAAGAACACTAAAAATCCCAATTTCTATAACTTGACCAATTCAAAACCAATTTTAGATTTTCAAAGTTCTAACTTGAGTAAAATTGAATTCTCTTTCACATGGAAGCATCAAAACAAGCAAAAATCTAAGTTTAATAGATCAAAACCAAGAAAATCCGAAAATAGCCAACACTTAGATCTAGAACGATGGAGACTCCAAATCACAAAATATCAAGTTCTAATGTTGTTCTCCATGGCCTAATCTAGCTAATGGACAAATAAAATAAGATACTTATTTGTTGGCAAGGTGCACTTGCCTATGGGTGGAGTGTTGTGTGGAGGAAGGAAGAAGATGATGGAAATTAATGGAAGAGTAATGAGGAGAGAGAATGTTGGTAGAGATATTAATGAGGGTGGATTGTGGTGGAATGAGGGTGGAGCATAGGCTAAAGTGTTCCATGGGGTTAAAATCAAATCAAACCAAACCAAACCAACTAAAACCGAGCCGAGTCGAAACCCAAAATACGAGAAAACCCAAAATTTCACAAGTCGAGAAAAATAAAATATATGCCAAAATCCAACTATGAGCATGAATACGAATTACTGGAAATGGGGGTGACAGTATGTGACCGGCTGGGGTAGTACCGGATACAACAGCACATGAATAATTGTACGGCTTAGAATCCCACGTGCACGATGTGAGACCGAAGCTATTAGTCAATGCCTAGCTAATATAGGAGTGGTCACATATCTGTAGTATTTTCCCACCCCAATGTACAAGTAAAGAACATTGATCAATGGACGATGAACAATGAACGATGAACAATCGTGTGTACAACGTGTCAATATGAGAACATGAATCAAGACAGAATACAGAGTAAAGGGTTCGAGTCGGT
Organism: Iris pallida; assembly: GCA_029216955.1. Lineage (NCBI taxonomy): Eukaryota > Viridiplantae > Streptophyta > Magnoliopsida > Asparagales > Iridaceae > Iris > Iris pallida. The sequence goes on from JANAVB010008095.1 coordinate 23,529, forward strand.
GTACTTGCCTTGCTCTAAAAGATCGAGAATAGGAAGATAGTGATCTGAAGGTCCACCTGTATCAATGTTTTTTGGATTAGATCAAAATCTAAGTGATGACAACTAACTTATCATTACTAATCAATTATCTGCTAGTTATTCTTTACCTCCAAATTATAACTAGCTAATATATTTCATAGCTTAAATCCAAAATAAATACTAGCAAAATTATTCAAGTTTAGGAAATACTTTCTAGCTAAACTTTTACAAATTATTGTTAGTACAATATTATCTAAATAGTGCTTTAACCAAATAGTACTAGCAATATATAGATATGGTAAAACATTTCATAAGTCACTTGCTATAAAATATTATACAATTTACTAATCCTATCAATATGAAATTATTCAATAAGATATACTACTATGGATGGTAATAATAATAATGCTACTGGACCCATTTATTTATACCAGCAAACTATATATTTTAGAAAAAAATTGTTTCTAGAGATAACTAAATATTCCAGCCCACAAAACATACTAATCCTTCTTCCTTCTTACTGAATGATGCACCACCTAACCCGTACGTACGGACCATCACCTGCATCATTTCACCTTTAAGCCCACCTTGCACTCCTTATATGAATTCACGGTGAAACAACATCCCCTAGCAAGCAAAATAGTAATTCTTATGTGAACCTTGCTTGTGAGCAACTATAAACTCAACAGCCCAACCAACCAAATACAAACCTATACACAACTATAGTCTAGTACAGAACTTATCAAATCCAACTACACACAATTTTTCTTGCACAAGTCCACATATACAGATCTAACACCTACCAAATATAGTCAGAAGCCCATGAATTTATAAGAAGTCTACAACAATATAGACAACTAACAAGCAAAACTTCATTTTATAAATTCAAACTAAACGGTCACCTCCAGGTATGTTCGAAACCAAAATCCTTCCAAAATCAAGTTACTAGCCATACTCCTTTCAAAATCACCAGCCAGATCACCAGCCTCAACAGTCACCATACAGTGAACAACCCATTCAAAACCTCATAAAAATAACTCACCCTGTTGAATCTGAACCACACCAGCCATTACTCAAAATTCAAAGCCTAAATTACTCGGCCATGCACATTTATAGGTCCAGTCCTATTTGACAAGTATGTTGTGGTCTACTGTAGTTCTGGCCCAAGAACAATTGAACAAATCTGAAACATCTAATGCATACTGCACCTATCTTATTTCAAATGTTATCGATTAATTACAGTATTCGAACTCAGATCTAAATACAATACTCATTCCTATCAAGGTCCCAGTCCGATCTCCCTGTGTCGACAGGACACGAATACGGCTGATACCATCCCAAGTTCAGAACACACTTACCATGACATCTCCTACTCCCGACACTACACGTTCCTCAGAATGGATCAAGAGTCATACATGTGCAAAAGTGCAAGATAGCAACACTTCCTGTGTCCGATACGACGAAGTTCGTGTCCAGATTTCAATTGTAAGCTGAAAGAAGCATTAAGACAAACAATTAGTGTGCGAGGAAAACAAATGTTAAAATGAGTTCGATTTGAATTCGTAACAACTCCAAAATTGGAGAAATTCACAGAAATAATCAAGAACTCACCAAAATAACCTCCCAATCAAAATTCCAAGAAAACGAATGTCCAGGACGCTCAAAGACCACTATCACATAAATCCAATCAAAATCACACAGAGGCAGGATAGATGAGACACAAATATCGATTCGAAATCTTAGTTAACGAATATGATCGCGAACTTGTGACGAATCCTCACTGCACCTCACTGCTCCTTCCGAGCCTTCTACAAAATCCAGTTGCCGAACTCCCGATCATTTGATGAAGATGAAGAGGAACCTCGTTGCGGTCGAGAAGATCAATCGCTCCATTGTTTGTTCAAACTCGCGACGACAATGATCTCTACGGCAGAGGTTCAGTGAGCTCTCGAGATGCTGCAATCCGCCATGGCCAGAACTGCAATCGAGTTGGCGCGAGGAGAAGAGAAAGATTGGTGAAATTTGGTAGAGTTTCGCCAAAGTGGAGGTGTATGAAGAATGAGATCTCTGGGGGTTTATTTATAGTCGATAAAAGGAACGGGCAGGTGGTTAGGGGGTCAGCATGGGCAAGTTTAATCGGTTGGGCGGGCCGGTTGCCGGCGACGACAGTTGGAGAATTGGTTAGACAGTTGAGAAGGAGAAGCTTCTGAAGTTGGCCTCCTTCCGCATGTTGCATCGTCGCCTCTAATTCGAACAAATAGGAAAAAAGGAATAGAGGGAAATTTTAAAATTTGTAAACATTGGGGAAAGAATGAGAAGAGTAGGGCTTTAAACTCAAGAGTGGGAACAGTTTAATTAACTGTCTTCAATTAGGCTGCCTTGGCCCAATTGGCAGTTGGCTAAGATTTAAGGTGAAGAGTAGAAAAAAATGATTAGAAGAATTAAATAGTTGATGACTTTGGGCTGGTAGCCCAATGAACTGTTGGGCTATTGTGAACCAATAAATTGAGAGTTAAAAGAGTTAGTAAAATTTTAATAATTTAGAAATGCTTTAAGATAATACAAAAATTAAATTAAATCTTGAATTAATCACAAGAAAAATATACTCAATTCACTATTTTAGAAAAGTGGAGTTACAAGAAGTAAGGGAAGCGACGAAGTAAGGGGGGCGGTATCGGACTATTTCTATGAGTATCGGT
>JANAVB010008096.1:0-7500 GCA_029216955.1 Iris pallida
TGTTTCCAAATGAACAATAACCAGATTTGTTCATTAAGAAAACTGAAACTAAATTTCGTCTAAAAGACGGTACAATAAAGTGTCTATCAAATCCAAATAATAATCGGTTCCTAAAATAACCTAAAATATCCTATTGCTTTCACTTCTACCGAATTTTCGTCACCCACATAGATGTATCTTTCACCATCAATTAACTTTCGGTAGCTCAGGCAACCTTGCCTAGAACATTAATGTGGGTAGTCCCACCAGAATCTAACTACCATGAGTTTCTTGCTACTAAATCTAAATTAACCTCAGAACAGATCAAATTTAGAAATGTACTTTTCTTTATACGCCATGCGTGGTACTTTGTACATTTCTTCCTTATGTGTCATGTCTTATCACAAAAGAACAACTCTTAGTTTTATATTGTTGTTTCTTTTGATCTGGACCCTTAGCAGCTACTGTATTCATTCTTTTTGCCCTTAAAGTTTATCCATTAAACATAAAAATTAAATATTGGCAGATATTTTAACAACATTAACTGTAAAGAGAACAAAGCAACAAAAAACAAACAGCTCTAACAAATAACCAAAGCGTAAAATATAGTCAAACAAATTCAAATAATGGTGAATCCCATCTCAAGATACCTAGTACATCATTAATATCAAGTCTTTGGACAGTGATATTAACTGCAAGTGGTATTCTTGGTGTAATGATCAAACGTTGACAATAAATCATGTCAAATAATAAGCCTATCTTTGGATCAGGTTATTATTCACATGTAAACCGTATAATTGTCACACATTTATCACCACAAGTATGTGTGCAATTCGGCCAAGTATTAACCTTCCTTTGGGCCGGCTAATACTCGCATAAATTTACACACACAAACATCTAACATCCCTTATAGACTATCTACGCAAGAGAGGTCACTTTGGCGACATCTTGTTTCAATGGGTCTATTTAGAATATTAGACGACTATTGCTAGTCACAAAAGGCACGAAATTTTTTTTGAATGTTGACTAAATTTTACAAAATCGAATCATGTCCAAAATTTTATGTACATGCATAATTAAAATATTACAACTCAAATAAGATAATCATAAGCATGTGAATCTCTTTACATGATTGAAATAAATATTCTTAATTGACTAAACTGAGCATTGTCAACATAATAAAATTCAAGTAATATTTTACTGAAGATATGGACCAATAGATTGTTTCAAATAACCAATAAAGATTATATTAAAATAATCTGCTGAAGATATGTACGTCAATAGATTACATCAAATATATGACTTAGAACATAAATTTATTGGAAACTAAATTTATGTCAAACATAAAATTGTCTATATTTGATTCCAATTTGTCCTCCAATGATCAACTTAGATTGGAAAATACTCTAAATTGAGTAACACCAAATATCTATCAGCATGAGTAATTGGAATCTAACCGACATTCCATATTATCACATGTCCAGCAATAAGCATATTCATGCATATTTAATATAATGGAGAATTTCTACGGTCATTATCACATGCGTTCATATCTAATATTAAGCATGAACTGAGAGATCATTACTGTACATAAATTATGAATTCTATCAAGATTTTCTTAATATGGCGATCAAATCAACGAAGGATTGACAGTAAATCAATGTACTTGTAAGCAATGGAGAACCATGTATGCAAAAAATAAAATAAATAAATTATGATGTGCAAACATGTAGGAACAGTTGTTTTGTACGAAATAACTCAGAAGTAGAAGACAAGATCCCAATAGTTGTTCTCTTTATTTATCCATCTAGTACAACACTAAGAAATATATAAATTATATTCCACCATAAATTATAACCCTACCATGTGTAGTACTGCCAACAATTTTGATCAAACAACACAAACATAAGTGCCATCCTAGTCCATTAATTATGGATGTATCGTTTGGATACATGTCCAGCATGATCTGGCCGGAACAAAATTTTATTCGTGTATCAAGAAATAAGTTATTGAGAAACTGTAGATCTAATATCGTGTATCATAAATATTATTTTATGAACTATTGGAACCCTAAATTAAAATTAGGATGAAGGATCTATGATTTCTGAACAATAATAAAAAATTGATTCTGAAACTTCAACCTCATAAATCAAACAGGAAGGCTCTGATACCACTTGTTAGAAATTTTATTGTGTTCTGTCGATTCATGAGATAAAAAACATAAATTAAATTGTGGAAGCGTACCTGAATCCATTGCTAGACTTGATGGATCTTGAAGCGAACGTCTCTTTATTGGGTTCAATCTTCCAATTTGCTACGACCCTTAATGACAAAGAATAATCTGAATCCCTTGTCCCTCTCTTCTGTTGATGGGGATGCAGAAGAGAAAAAGAGAAAACCTCTATTTCGGTGGCCGTATAAGTTGGGGACCATAACCCTAATGAACATATATATTTATATGTTTTGACATTTCTAATTTGGCCTCTCATCAAATTAGAATTATCTCCGGTATCTACACATTAATTCCATGATAATTATACCCTTAAGCCAATTTCTAAATAGACCACTTTAATTTGGCTTAATTATTTAGATAGTTTAAACACAATTAATTTTACATGTGTGACCCTTAATTATTGAATAATCCAACCACAGCCTACGTGGCGGCCTTTCATTAGCTGAGATTTAAGGAAGTGGAAATGGGGGAGGCCGCAGCAAATAGGAGGGGGCACATGGATTGCGAACCATTGACGGTCAAGACAATGGCGGGCCAAATTATATTTTCGATACATATTTGATGTCATGCACTAGGAATTGATAGTTATCCGATCGACAATCTTATGTTTATGAAAAAAACACACAAAATCAAAAGATGGAAGAAGACAATAAAATAAGGGCATTAGTCGAATAGAAAGATTGAACTGGCATGCCAATAAGAAATCGAAAATGTAAATTTTCCCAGGGGAATTACATGCTAATAGGTCATGAAATTAGAAAGAAATAACAAGGAATTGTTTGTTTTGCTTCCTTCTTAAGTCTTAGTTCGAAACTTTATAATCTCTAAGCACACCTCATACCTTCTTGTTGACATATCTTGGAGATAGAGATGTACTGCACAGGACCCTTGAACTTGCTTCCTGTTATATAGTTGCAGTTCTAAACAGACAAAGTACAGATTGATACTTGAGGAAAATATTTAAGGACCAATGGTCAACTGAAACTAACCTTATTTAATTTAAACGACGCTGTGACTTGGTATGTTAACAGCATTCACAGTAGGGGAGATCTCAAGTACTACATTTTAACTTTAGTTAAATTTTATAGCATTTAAAGACTGCATTTGGCACTTGTTCATATTTGAAAATTGCTAGAAAGTTAAAAGACATTCCAGATTTGGAACATGTTCTAGTTCTGTTACATTAATTTCTCGACCCACCAAATTAGCCGTAATTACCAAAAAAAGGAAGGAAAATAAAAAAGGAAAAAAAGGGAGAAAAAATATACTATCAAACATGGAAGAAAAATAAATAGAAAAAAGAGGAAGAATATTAATTTGGAGTATCTGTTTGGAGTGTACCATTATGTGCCAATTTCAAGGAGACACTTCAAAATAATAATTAAGACAATTTTTAATAATTTGAAGTATGTGTTTGGAATGTATCCACTATGGATGCTCTAAGAATTGTCTAGCATCTTTTGCTAATGTTCTCTTTCCTAAAAATCCCAAATTGTGGGCGTCATCTATATCGTTCATCACATATAAGACCATCTCCAATGGTGATTTCTAAACTTGAGTTCTTATCCTACTTGGCATTGTACTTTAAGGAGATTTCTATACTAGTTGGAAGAGTTTCTACATAGAAATTGTAGGCATACAAAATACTCTCCAATGATTTTCCATTTTTATCCTGTGTCACATAGTAAAGGACCAATTTAATGGTGTGGGACCCAATAATAATTGTGATAAAAGATAGAAGAATTTTTATGGAGTTTCCACATGTGGAAACCCTCCTATAAAGTTTCCATCCTACATCATTGCCACTAGATAAGATAAAATCACTATTGGGAAGAAGTTTTTTCTAAAATGGATTTCTTGCATAGAAATAGGAAAGATAGAAATGTTGGAGTTTTGGCCTTTCCTTGAAAACTTTAGTCCCACATCAGATAGGCCAAAGAGTTTGTATCTCTATATATTAGCTTTGCTATTATTTGGGATGCACATGTGGTGTGGAGGTGCACATGGGTTTGCCATGTGGGGTTATTTTTCTAATGGGAAAAAAGGCTAAAATCAACAATTAAAGCATTCATGTTTTTTGCTTTTGGGAAATTTGTTTCCATAGGAGCTAAGCCCCGTAGGGGCTTAGCGACTCGAACTCGGACTCGGACTCAGGCTCGGGCTCGGGCTCGGTCTCGGACTCGGGCTCATGAGGCGTAATGTGGCGTTTTGTTGGCGCACTTTGCACTTAGCACGTCAGCATCGTCGCTAGGCGCATAGTGCGCTTAAGTTGCGCTCGTTGCGCGAGCCACTTGTGCGACCAGGTTGTGCGGCCCATTACGCGAGCCCAGTTACGCAGCCCAGTGCGTGCAGCGTGCGCAGTGTGCGCAGCGTACGCAGCGTACGCAGTGTGCGTAGAGTGCGTAGGGTGCGTAAAGGGGCTGTGTGCGTAAAGTGCAAATTACGCTGGTTAAGTGAGTGGCACAACTTGCAGCAGAACGTGTCTTTACATGTTCTGAGCGGTTGCTCCATGTTTGGGGTGGTTACTACCACATCCCTAACATTGTGCTAACCGGGCAGTTGTTGCTGGGGCTTATATAAGGCCTCCTCCTTCTCTCTCTCAGGGGGAACAATTACACAAGTAGTAGACAGAAAGTTTACAAGTGCTTAGAGGCTGTGAGAGAGAGAGATTGTACCAGCGTTGCTTTTTGCACAGGAGTTCGAGTTCATCAGAGGAGTCAGAAGAGCAGAGTGTTCCAAGTTCTCCGTCGAACTTGCTGGTTCCTGAAAGCTATTCGTGTGGGGCGAATAAAGCTTTGAGCAATGGTGATCATTCACCCCAGTATGAGTTTTTCCATCATTCGCCGTTCACTTTCTTTGTTGGTTTTATTAGGATTCTATTAGCGCACCTTCGGTGAAGTGTTTGCGTTGATATTCAGGATTCTATTAGCGCACCTTCGGTGAAGTGTTTGCGTTGATATTTTCAGAATTCTATTAGCGCACCTTCTGTGAAGTGTAGCACTAATTGAATTTCTCTTACGTACCTTCTGTGAAGCGTTACGTTCTGTGCACCTTCTGTGAAGTGTAGCACTATTGGAATTTCTCTTACGTACCTTCTGTGAAGTGTTACGTTCTGTGCACCTTCTGTGAAGTGTAGCACGAGTTGAAATTTCTCTTACGTACCTTTTGTGAAGTGTTACGTAATAACGATGTTGTACAATTGTTACGATATTTCAGTTTTCCATCGAAAAATTGTACCCTGGCACTAACAATCTCAAAGCTTTATTGTTACGATGGAAAACGTTAATGTATCACTCTTCAATTCTGACTTTTGCAAGTTAGAAAAGTTTGATGGAGAACATTACCAAGTCTGGAAGAGGAAGGTATATCTAACCCTTCAACTCAAAGACGTAGATCACGTGCTTCTGGAGGAAGAACCTACTGTTCCAGATGTTGGGTCTGCTGCCGCAATTACCGCGGCTACTAAACTTCAAGCAAAATGGAGAAGGAAAAAAGTATTTGCAGGCTGCTTATCTTGAATGCTATGGAAGATTCCCTTGCAGAATCCTATTAAAGAAGAATATCGCTAGAGACATATGGGAGTCTCTAGAAAAACTCTACGAAGAAGACAAGAACCGCTAAAATATTTGTGGTTGAAAAATATCACAAGTGGTTCTTTGAGGACGAAAAGTCTATGCTGCCGCAGGTGAAGGAGTTCCTGAAACTGCGACAGAAGTTGGAAGACGAGGCAATGCCCCTCCCCGACAAGTTTGTTGTTGGAGGGATTGTCTCAAAGCTCCCCGCTGGGTGGAGCAAGTTCTATGCGAACATGCATAGGAAGAAGCTGGAGATCACCCTTGAAGATCTCCTGCAGAAAATCTATGTTGAGGATCAGATGCGGGCTCAACTGAAGGTGGACGCACTGTCCAAGCAATTGGCTAACGCCAATATGGTTCATACCAAGGAACCAAGGGAAAAGCAGGCGGCTTTCCACAGCAAGAAGAAGGACCCTGACAATCTAAAAGTCAAGGGAACTTATATCAAGAAAAGAAGCCAAAGTCTCAGATGCCTTGCTTCAAGTGTGGCAAAAGGGCCACTTTAAGAATGAGTGCAAAGCAAAAACCAAGCAATCGGAGCAGGGAGAACCTAGTAAGGTATCTATGATCACTGATGTTGTTGCTATGATTGCGCAGGTTGATGCGGTAGGAACTGATGCTGACTGGTGGGTAGACACTGGAGCCACCTGCCATGTTTGCTCCAGCAAGGATTGGTTCACCACCTACACCCCTACTTCTGATGTGGTTATGGTGGCGAACCAGGCACAAGCTGAAGTGCTAGGGATCGGGACGGTGGTGTTGAAGCTGACTTCGAGGAAGTCCTGATGCTTCAAGGCGTGAAGCACGTACCTGCTATCGCCAAGAACCTGATCTCAGGAGGCCTACTCTGCAACGCAGGCCTCAGGATGGACATCAATGCTGGCCAGATGGTGATGTCTATCAAGGGAACATATTTCGAAAAAGCTTTTTATACCGAAGGAATGTTCAAGATTCAGCTTGTAAATCAGTTCAATGTTGTTAATACAATCACTCATTCTGCTTATACTTATGAGTTGTGGCATAATAGGCTAAGACATGTTCATTCTAAACGAATTAACAGAATGTCTAGTCTAAGGCTTATCTCCAAGCGTGGGGGTAAGGTAGAGAATGTGAAGTTTGTGCTCAAACTAAGATCACAAGGAAACCCTTTCCTCGGGTTAATCGAAGTACAGATCTTCTGGAGTTAGTACACTCAGATATCTGTGACTTCAACCAGTTCTCTACAAAGCCGGGATGAAGTTTTATAACCTTTATCGATGACTTCTCAAAGTATGCGTTCGTCTATTTGCTGAAGGCTAAAGACGAAGAACTCGAGAAGTTCAAGGAGTTCAGAGCCGAAGCTGAGCGGCAGACTGGACAACAACTCAAAAGAATAAGAAGTAATCGAGGTGGGGAGTACAGGTCTCATGAATTCGCATCGTTCTGCAAAGAACATGGAATTGTCAATGAGACTACGGCACCATACTCTCCTCAATCAAATGAGTAGCAGAGAGGAAGAACGAACGTTAACGAAATGATTAACTCAATGTTGTTGACTGCTGGCCTTCCTAAGTGCTACTGGGGTGAAGCTGCATTGACGGCCACTTTTATTCTAAATATAGTGCCTCATGCAACTTCAGACGTTACTCCTCATGAACTCTGGTTCAAGGTCAGACCTAACTTGAATGTCATTCGGTGTGGGTGTCTGGCATATGTTAAGCTTCCAGATCTGAA
>JANAVB010008096.1:10000-34196 GCA_029216955.1 Iris pallida
CTAACTAGGTTTCCACCTAGGTTAGGAATTTACCTTAGAAAAGGTAAATAGGGAATTGGCCTACGGCCAAGATATGAGTTTCGAAGTCCAAGATGGACTTGGATATGGGTTGTAGAGGTTGGTAATAGTTAGAAATAGCCGTCTAGACCTAGTCTTGACCCCGGTTGACCACGGTTGACTTTTTAGACTAAAAGTCAACTATGGGTCAACACTTTACCCAATTTAGTCCCAAATTCCTTTAGACTTGGGCAGTTGACCAAAAGTCAACTATTAGTCACCATTGACCTAGGATTGACCTAGGGTTGACCAGAGTTGACCGGTTGACCAAAAGTCAACTGTAAGTCAACCGTTAACTCAAATCGACCTAGATTAATTCCGTTTGACTTGCACTGACCCAGTATGACCTAGCTAGACCTAAAATGACTTAGATTGACCTCGTACAGTCTAGTTTGACGTGTCTTGACCTAGAATGACTTAATAGGATTTAAATTATTTTGACTTTATTCCTAAGCATAGTATTGATACGTCTTGTTCTCTATAGGTCCTCGAGACGCTGCATTTGCTCCAGTAGACATATCATACAATATTACAGGCGAGTACATTCTCTGACACTTTTCCAATTTATAATAATTGTTATGATTCATGTAATTAGTGTGGATATGCTTGTTCTCGACACATTGGTCACACGGATTGGTATTCATGGATCCCGATATGAGATGTTATTCCTCGTTATCTTGGTATATTTTGTGCAAGCTCCCTTGTAGTTCTTGTGTAGTATATGGACACCGATTCTCGAGAAGACTTGCTTCCTTCTCGTAGAATCCCGTGTCGTAACGTGTCTTGCTTGGATCCACTCTACCAGTCGGGGACGGGGATACTAGTGTAGATGTGTGGTCATACCCGCCTTGTATATATTGTGAACCTTGTGAATGCGAATCCTACACCACACGTATGATTGGCTAGATCATAACCTTGTGCAGACCCAATCCGGCCACATGTTGTAGCTAGTATTCACATACCTAGATATATGATTCTTGATTCTTGTATATACCATGATCAGTTTACTTGCCTTGTTCTAGCTCTAGTTTTACAGCTTACCTTGCCATAATACTCACATGTACATTCCATGATTTTCTTATATACTCTCTATTTACAGTCTTATAGCTTTTGTCATATCTTGAACTGTTGTTAGTAGATTGTACTCGTTCCATCCTGACAGGATATGTTAAAAATATTACAGATGCTGACGAGGGGAATTATTGTACCTACTACGGTCCGAATGACGTAGCGGGCCTAGACCTGGAGACTTTGGTCCAGCAGGGCTTAGCTCCGCCTGGCGAGACCTTACCACTTGCTTAGATAGAGTAGGTCTTTGCACTGGACTTTGTCTCCAGCTACTTTTGAGACTGTTATTACTATGGATTGTATTAGAGACTTGGACTTGTATATATTTGGTGTTTGGACTTGACAGTTATTATTTTATTATCTTGTTGTCTTTATCTTTCAGTCTTTACTTTGTTATCTTAGAGTTGTGATTGAGCACTCATATATATTCATTGCTTGTCCTTCGTTCGGAGTTGACCATATTCTCGACAGGTTTTTGATATATATATAAACTGTTTAGAGTAGAAAAATCTACAGCATTCCACGCCGTTTTTACGGTGAGGGCTGGGCGTTGTCACGTGCACGTGTCCTTATAGCGGGTGCGGGTCGTGACACATTTTTAGTGGTGGCCCATGCAGGTCCTGAAGTCACAATTAGTGCGATGTCGTAGTGGCGCTCGACTTAGAGTGCTATTACGAGCCTGCGGTACGTGTCTAGGATAGGCTATAGGCTAAGAGTACTCAATCACAATAGGATCTTTCCTTGCTTATCTTGCTTACCGTCTTTGATATTGATTAATGCATTCTAGCTGTCCTCCTTTGATAAAATCCTTCATGTGCCATATTGATATCTTCTTTTCAATCTGTCTCCAGGATGGTTATGACTCACTCTCCTGGCGAGGAGTACGGGGAGACGGAGAGGTCTGCTACCTCTGGCGGACAGGCTCCGGTCACTTTCCCGACTGATGGGACTTCAGTAGGAGCCCTCGGGGGTACTCCTCCGCGCTTTCGATGACTGTCCATGTGGTCATTGCGGGTGCTCTTCCCGCAGTGCCAGGGGCCACGACGGGAGCTGTCGGGGGCGTTCTTTCTCCTCCACCTCAGCAGGGGACTCCTCCGGTGATGATGGGAGCTATTCCTCAGTTGCCCTCTATGCCCTCAGACATGGGGCAGATGCTCGCGTTCTGTCAGCATGTGTTGGAGTCCCAGCGGGCCCAGCACGAGGCTCAGATGAGGCAGATCGAGGCCATGCGCCAGGGCATGGAGGATGCACACAGGTTGGCTCTGGCGGCTGTGGAGCGTGGGGCTCCGCAGAGGGAGGTTCAGCAGCAGCCGAAGGTCGGGGATATCCAGGCTTTCAAGAAGCTTGGTCCGAGAGATTTCAGGGAAACCGAGGGCATTCTATATGCTGACGACTGGCTCGAGGTTACCGAGCGTCAGATGAGGGCCTCCCGCCTGGCAGACACCTGAAGGTCAAGGCAGTTGGCTTACAGTTGCTAGATGTTGCCCGAATATGGTTCCGGAACGAGCCGGCTCTTGCAGGAGAGGGCCACACATGGGCTGAGTTTCGGGCCCTATTCAGAGAGAAGTTCTTTTCCTCCACGGACAAGATCGGCCTAGTGCGACAGTTTCAGAACCTGCAGCAGGGCGGTATGATTGTGGAGGAGTATGCGGCGGAGTTCGGCCGGCTGAGCCGATACGCCGAGTACATGGTAAGTGACCCGGTGAGCCGAGCAGAGCGCTTCCGGGAGGGATTGACATGGGATATCAAGATCCTGATCCCTTCCTTCTATGCGACATATGCAGAGATTTATGCGGAGGCTCGAAAGGTGGAGAGGGAGTGGGCTTGAAGCCGAAGAGGGATCGTGAGATGTTCTCGGGGGCCAGTAGCACGCGGGGGCTGCTAACCGCCCTCAGCTTCAGCATCAGTCGTTCCAGCATCACCAGCCGCAGGTGCAGGCCAGAGCACCGGTTCAGCAGCAGGTGCAGCACACTCAGCAGAGGCAGGCACAGCAAGAGGCTCCTTGCGGCTACTGCAAGAAGCCCGGTCACATCTGGGAGGTCTGCCGGAAGAGGCTGGGCTTGTGCCTCTATTGCGGGGGCTGGACATCAGTTGAGAGATTGTCCTACGAACCATCGCCGTGCAGCTCAGGGAGCACAGGATAGGCCACCTATGGCACCGCATCACGCCCTCCACCAGCAGCGGGATATACCCCGCCAGGACAGGGCTTTTGCGATGACAGTGGAGGATCCTGCACGCATTGGACTAGGAGGTAGGGTCTTGCTCTTTTTTTACCTGTTCTTTCCGTCCATTGATTGATGATTGCTTTCTTAGTACCTTTAGTTTGCATATGTGATGATCATGCTAGATTAAATAGAAAACCCCAAGGAAGACTGCAATGACACAATACTATAGAGATTTAAAACCATGCATGTGTTTTGATTTTCTGGATTATATGTTATATAACTTAGGATAAAATTTAGTAGACCTTGATTGTTGGTGCTTGACCTAGAGAAGAGTACGACCGTTTGAATTTCGAGGACGAAATTTTTTAAGGAGGGTAGATTTGTCACCCCCAGTTTTCAAATTAGGGGTATTTTTGTCATTTTCAAGTTTTATAATTTTTAGGAATTTTATTTGATTTTATGAGATTTTTTGGGATTTATTTGGTTTGGTTTGGATTTTATCCAATTCGGACTCAAATTGGAGACCCGAGTAGCCTGGACCCTAGTGGGACCCACATACTAGCTGGACTTGGCCCACATACCATCATAATTAGGTTAGAAATTATAAACCCTATTTCCATGGCTTAATTAGTCATTTTAGAGCTTAATTAGTATTTAGAAATTAGACCGAACCAACCCGAAACAAACCCGAACCAAACCCAACTAAGTTTATTGGGTTGGGGGCCTAATGGGTCTCCACCCAAAACCCAATAAGACCCCCAAGCCATGGCCGGCCAAGTGAAGTCCCCCCCCCCCCCCCTCTTTCTTCTACACTAAGTAACATTCTCTCTTTCTCAAATTTCCTTCTTCTTCCCAACTCCTTCTTCTCAAGAGCCCAACCTATTCTAGGTATGTAATTTCTCCCCTATTTATTTCTCTATTCCATTTATTGCTTCATAATAAGTGTAGAGAAGAGGATTCTCTACACTCTGCCCACCATTTGTAGGTTTTCCCTAGAAAATCTAGGTTAAGAAATATTTGGGGGTTTATTATTAAGTGGTATATATATATATATATATATATATATATATATATATATATATATATATATTATATATATATATGTATGTAGTATGTATGTATGTAGTATTTGTATATATGTATTTGTGTGTGTGTGTAGAGAATTGGTGGTGTGGTGTTTGTGTCATGAGAGTGTTGGTGAGAGTGTGAGTGAGCTTGTGTGAGTGTGTGAGAGTGAGAGTGTTGTGTATGTGTTTTGAGAGTGTGTGTGTGTGTGTGTGTGTATATATATATATATATATATTATATATATATATATTATATATTATATCTATATAGGTAGAGGGATGGATATTAGATTATATATATGTGTATGTAGATATATATATAGATATAGATATATGGATAGATAGATGAATAGATAGATATAGGTATATATATAGATAGGAAGATGGGATGAATGAGTAGTAGGAAAGAAGAAGAAGCCACAGCAGTGGCAGCAGTAGCAGCAGATACACCTGCTGCTGTGGACAGCAGCAGCACAGCAGCTGTAGCAGCTGCAGTAGCAGCTAGGACCCCCCCCTTTCACCCTATTTTACCCCCCTTTAACCCCCATATATATATATATAATATATATATATCTATATATATATTATATATATATATATATATATATATGTGTGTGTGTGTGGTGTGTGTGTGTGTGTGTGTGTGTATATATTAGATAATTAGATATTAGATAGTTAGAATTAGAGAGAATAGAAGGGATAATTAGAAGAAAGTTTAGGAAGAATTAGAAGAAGGAAAGTTAAGAGGAAAGAAGAAGATTAGAAGAATTAGAAGAGAATTAGAAGGAGGAACTAGAAGAAAGTTAGGAGAATGAGAAGAAGATTAGAAGAGAATAGGAAAGGAGAAAAGGAAGTAGTAAGGAGGAGAAGAATTAGAATGGGAGGAAGAAGTTAGAAAAGGATACTAGAAGAGGAATTAGAGTAAGGGATAGAAGGAGTTTTTTTAGGAGAAATCGAGTTAGAGAGCGAATTTGCGCCCGGAGTATCGGAACGCGATGAAACTTGGCGTGGAGTTAGAATACGTGAATGATTTTGCGGGTAGGCTCCCGAGTGGAAATCAGGGTCGTAGGGCGCCGGTATCGTGTCGTACCATTGCGTATCTTAAATATTTAAGATATCGACAATGGGCCGTATCATGGACTGGATGTCCACTTTACCTAGGTATTTTTGTAGATAATATATCTATAGGCTAGTACCTTACTACCCTAGGGAGCTCGGGTCAAAATAACAAGCGTAGGTAGGCTAACTAGGTTTCCACCTAGGTTAGGAATTTACCTTAGAAAAGGTAAAATAGGGAATTGGCCTACGGCCAAGATATGAGTTTCGAAGTCCAAGATGGACTTGGATATGGGTTGTAGAGGTTGGTAATAGTTAGAAATAGCCGTCTAGACCTAGTCTTGACCCCGGTTGACCACGGTTGACTTTTTAGACTAAAAGTCAACTATGGGTCAACACTTTACCCAATTTAGTCCCAAATTCCTTTAGACTTGGGCAGTTGACCAAAAGTCAACTATTAGTCACCATTGACCTAGGATTGACCTAGGGTTGACCAGAGTTGACCGGAGTTTACCAGATTTGACCAGTTGACCAAAAGTCAACTGTAAGTCAACCGTTGACTCAAATCGACCTAGATTAATTCTGTTTGACTTGCACTGACCCAGTATGACCTAGCTAGACCTAAAATGACTTAGATTGACCTCGTACAGTCTAGTTTGACGTGTCTTGACCTAGAATGACTTAATAGGATTTAAATTATTTTGACTTTATTTCCTAAGCATAGTATTGATACGTCTTGTTCTCTATAGGTCCTTGAGACGCTGCATTTGCTCTAGTAGACATATCATACCATATTACAGGCGAGTACATTCTCTGACACTTTTTCAATTTATAATGATTGTTATGATTCATGTAATTAGTGTGGATATGCTTGTTCTCGACACATTGGTCACACGGATTGGTATTCATGGATCCCGACATGAGATGTTATTCCTTGTTATCTTGGTATATCTTGTGCAAGCTTCCTTGTAGTTCTTGTGCAGTATATGGACACCGATTCTCGAGGAGACTTGCTCCCTTCTCGTAGAATCTCGTATCGTAACGTGTCTTGCTTGGATCCACTCTACCATTCGGGGACGGGGAGTACTAGTGTAGATGTATGGTCATACCCGCCTTGTATATATTGTGAACCTTGTGAATGCCAATCCTACACCACACGTATAATTGGCTAGATCATAACCTTGTGCAGACCCAATCCGGCCACATGTTGTAGCTAGTATTCACAGACCTAGATATATGATTCTTGATTCTTGTACATGCCATGATCAGTTTACTTGCCTTGTTCTAGCTCTAGTTTTACAGCTTACTTGCCATGATACTCACATGTACATTCCATGATTTTCTTGTATATACTCTCTATTTACAGTCTTATAGCTTTTGTCATATCTTGTGAACTGTTGTTAGTAGATTGTACTCGTTCCATCCTGACAGGATATGTTAAAAATATTACAGATGCTGACGAGGGGGATTATTGTACCTACTACGGTCCGGATGACGTAGTGGGCCTAGACCTGGAGACTTTGGTCCAGCAGGGCTTAGCTCCGCCTGGCGAGACCTTACCACTTGCTTAGATAGAGTAGGTCTTTTGCACTGGACTTTGTCTCCAGCTACTTTTGAGACTGTTATTACTATGGATTGTTTTAGAGACTTGGACTTGTATATTATTTGGTGTTTGGACTTGACAGGTTATTATTTTATTGTCTTGTTGTCTTTATCTTTCAGTCTTTACTTTGTTATCTTAGAGTTGTGATTGAGCACTCATATATATTCATTGCTTGTCCTCCGTTCGGAGTTGACCATATTCTCGACAGGTTTTTGATATATATATAAACTGTTTAGAGTAGAAAAACCTACAGCGTTCCACGCCATTTTTACGGTGAGGGCTGGGTGTTGTCACGTGCACGTGTCCTTATAGCGGGTGCGGGTCATGACAAAACCCATCGGATGCAAATGGATCTTCAAGAAGAAGATGAAAGCAGACGGAACTATTGACAAGTTCAAGGCTAGGTTGGTAGCCAAGGGATTTTCTCAGAAGCAGGGGATTGATTATTTTGACACGTATGCTTCAGTTGCCCGGATGACAACCATCAGAATGTTGATTGCTTTCGCAGCAATACATAAGATGGTGATACATCAGATGGATGTGAATACGGCTTTCCTAAATGGCGAGCTGACCGAAGAGATTTACATACAACAGCCAGAGGGATTTGTCATCAGGGGTCTTGAAGACAAAGTCTACAAGTTGGTGAAATCCTTGTACGGTCTTAAACAGGCTCCCAAGATGTGGCATGAGAAATTTGACAAAGTTATAAGGTCAAATGGCTACATGGTCAGCGATACGGACAAGTGTGTTTACACGAAGTTCGCTGATGGAAGAGGTGTGATCGTTTGTCTGTACGTGGACGACATGCTTATCCTAGGTACGGATATTAGCTGTGTCACGGAGACAAAGAAATTTATCTCAAGCAAGTTCAGTATGAAGGACTTGGGGGAAGCTGATGTGATCTTAGGGATCAAGATCATCCGGACAGATACTGGACTAGCGCTGTCACAGTCTCATTATATTGAGAAAATGATCACTCGTTATGGGTATCGGGATCTTCCAGGGATCGATACGCCGTACAGGTGTGATGTGAAGTTGAAGCCTAATTCAGGGGAAAGCGTCAGGCAGCTGGAGTATGCAAGCGTAATCGGAAGTTTGTTGTATGCTACTAATGCCACAAGGCCTAACATAACTTTTGTCGTGGGAATGCTGAGTCGTTTCACGAGCAACCCTGGTGTTGAACACTAGAAGGCTGTGAAACGGGTTATGAGATATCTCAAGAAGATCAGACATATGCACTGTACTACAGCGGAGATCCGCAGGTAGTAGAAGGCTTCAGTGATGCCAGTTGGTGCTCAGATTTGGAGAGCGAGAGGTCCACAGGTGGATATATTTTCACAATGGGTGGAGCTGCTATATCGTGGAAATCGAAGAAGCGGACTATGCTCTCGCGGTCATCCATGGAATCTGAGTTCTTTGCACTTGATACCGCAGCCGATGAAGCAGAATGGCTTCGGAAGCTCATGTATGATCTTCCAGTGGTTGGGGCGCAAATACCGACAATACCGATATACTGCGACAACCAGGCGACTGCGGCGGTGGCATCAAATGACCTTTTCAATGGAAAGAAGAGGACTGTGCGGTTAAAGCACAGGGCAGTACACGATCTTATTAAGAGAGGTGTAATTGCAGTAATTGATGTTCGGAGTCAGGAAAATCTGGTGAATCCGTTCACCAAGGGCCTCAAGCGCCAGCTGGTCGATGACTCAGCATGTAAAATGGGCTTGAAGGCATT
The DNA here is from genome assembly GCA_029216955.1 of Iris pallida. NCBI lineage: Eukaryota > Viridiplantae > Streptophyta > Magnoliopsida > Asparagales > Iridaceae > Iris > Iris pallida. The sequence continues at coordinate 18,752 of JANAVB010008096.1, forward strand.
CTGATATTAGTTATTGTATTCCTACCATAAAGTTTTATGCTATTAGTTCAAAGATTTATCTACTAGGCATCTAGCTTTTGGTTCAAGGGAGGACCATTAACTGGAAGAATATTAGGATCGGTGGGTACATGTTCTATTGGGCATGGAGAGGTTACGGACCTACAACCACTGTTGTCTACTGTTGTTTTCTGCGGAAAACGGTTCCTGTGGGAAGGATGGCTTAATTGCCTTAATGAGTTCTCAGGCAGAGTAAATGCCTGGTGTGCTTTACAGGAAGCACGGTAGAGCAGCACTACAAGGAGTGAAACTCCATGCTACAGTGGGGTGACTCCACAATGAGGTTCCTATATGTGGGGTGCTGCCCAGGAATAGGATAAAGCCTCGGCTTAGCAGGCCAAGTCACAGCGGCGTAGCACCGCAAATAGGTAGTTAGCCTAATGCTGTATGTTAAAATAAAGAGAGGTGCAGTCAGCACTACAAAGAGGAGGAGTTCCTCATGTTACAGTGGCACGACACCACGATGAGGTACCCGGTTAGGAATAAAGTCTCAGCCTTGCAAGCCATGTCGTTGCGGCGTAACACCGCAAGGGAGCCTAAGGCTTCATGCTGGGTAGTTTGGCACTACAAAGAGGCGGTTGCCTCATGCTACAGTAGTATGACACTATGATGAGGTTCCCGGTACGGGGTAAGGCCTCGGCTTTAAGCCATATCATAGCGGCGTAGCACCGCAAGGGAAGCGCAAAGCGCTTCATGCCATGTCTCTTTATAATGAACTCACCTATAGTGTATGGACAAAGAGATATCAGGCCGTCTCTTGAGGGTAAACTTGTAGACGCCCAAAATTATACACTGAAACCAGGCTGGCACAGGGCCTTTAATGTGTAGCCAGAAGCACATGTAACTATATTATGTGAGTGGAAAGAATTTCAGCTATGATGCAGAATTCAAGGCTTAGTCCATTCTTGTATTATAGTCTGATTTTTGACCCATGCGGAAAGATTCAAGTCGTTAGCGACATCTCTCCTAATGCATGATGGACAGTTACTGTGGGGAACACTTATACCCATATATAGAGATATGTGGGGGATTGTTGGAGTTTTGGCCTTTCCTTGAGAAACTTTAGTCCCACATCGGATATGCCAAAGAGTTTGTATCTCTATATATTAGCTTTGCTATTATTTGTGATGCACATGTGGTGTGAGGTGCACATGGGTTTGCCATGTGGTGTTATTTTTCTAATGGGAAAAAAGGCTAAAATTAACAATTAAAGCATTCATGCTTTTTGCTCTTGGAAAATTTGTTTCCATAGAAGCTAAGCCCCGTAGGGGCTTAGCGACTCGGACTCGGACTCGGACTCGGACTCGGGCTCGGGCTCGGGCTCGGACTCGGGCTCAAGGGCTCATGAGGCGTAATGTGGCATTTTGTTGGCGCACTTTGCACTTAGCACGTCAGCATCGTCGCTAGGCGCATAGTGCGCTTAAGTTGCGCTCGTTGCGCGAGCCACTTGCACGACCACGTTGCGCGGTCCGTTACGTGAGCCCAGTTACGCTGGCCCAGTTACGCAGCCCAGTACGCAGTCCAGTGCGCGCAGTGTGTGCAATGTGCGTAGAGTGCACAGTGTGCGCAGCGTACGCAGTGTGCGTAGAGTGCGTAGGGTGCGTAAAGGGGCTGTGTGCGTAAAGTGCAAATTACGCTGGTTAAGTGAGTGGCACAACTTGCAGAATAACGTGTCTTTACATGTTCTGAGCGGTTGCTCCATGTTCGGGGTGGTTACTACCACGTCCCTAACATTGTGCTAACCGGACAGTTGTTGCTGGGGCTTATATAAGGCCTCCTCCTTCTCTCTCTCAGGGGAAAACAATTACACAAGTAGTAGACAGAAAGTTTACAAGTGCTTAGAGGCTGTGAGAGAGAAGAGAGATATTGTACCAGCGTTGCTTTTTGCACAGGAGTTCGAGTTCATCAGAGGAGTCAGAAGAGCAGAGTGTTCCAAGTTCTCCATCGAACTTGCTGGTTCCTGGAAGCTATTCGTGTGGGGCGAATAAAGCTTTGAGCAACGGTGATCATTCACCCCAGCAGAAATTTTTCCATCATTCGCCTGTCACTTTCTTTGTTGGTTTTATTAGGATTCTATTAGCGCACCTTCGGTGAAGTGTTTACGTTGATATTATCAGGATTCTATTAGCGCACCTTCGGTGAAGTGTTTGTGTTGATATTTTCAGAATTCTATTAGCGCACCTTCTGTGAAGTGTAGCACTAATTGAATTTCTCTTACGTACCTTCTATGAAGCGTTACGTTCTGTGCACCTTCTGTGAAGTGTAGCACTAGTGGAATTTCTCTTCCGTACCTTCTGTGAAGTGTTACGTTCTGTGCACCTTCTGTGAAGTGTAGCACGAGTTGAAATTTCTCTTACGTACCTTTTGTGAAGTGTTACGTAATAACGATTGTTGTACAATTGTTACGATATTTCAGTTTTCCATCGAAAAATTGTACCCTGGCACTAACAAGAAACTCCCATTGGACCATCTCCAATGGGGGTTTCTATCTTCCCTATTTCTATGCAAGAAATCCATTTTAAAAAAACTTCTTCCCAATGGTGATTTCTATCACAATTTCTATCCTAGGTAGCAATGATGTAGGATGGAAACTTTATAGGAGGGTTCATAGAAATTTTCCTATCTCTCATGACAATTATTATTGAGTTCCACACCATTAAATTGGTCCTTTTACTATGTGACACATATGATAGAAATGGAGAACCATTGGAGAGTATTTCCAACTAGTATAGAAATCTTTTTAAAGTACAATGTCAACTTGGATAAGAATTCAATTTTAGATATCACCATTGGAGATGGTCTAAGTCGATATGAACAAGGAAAACATCTGACTGGTTCCAGGTATGAACAAGGAAAACATCTGACTGGTTCCAGGTCAGATCGGTTCGGATACAAATCAGAAAATGATAAATGTAGCAATGTAGGAATATTATTATGTTGAGATGCTAACTCGTAGGGAATTGATTCTTTTGTAGACAATTCAAATTTTCCATTTGTCACCTATGTGATCAACATCTATAAGTAATTGATTAGAATAGCCAAACAGAGAGAACAAATGACGGTTGTGACTTCTGAGATTTTTTGAGACCATGTGCAAAAAAAAAAAAAAAAAAAAACTCATTTATAATTACTCAAAATAAAATTATCAATTAATTGCATTAAAACATAATTTTATAAGTAAATTAAAAATCTTGATATAGTATATATGGTGTTCAATAAGATACATAATTACTCAAATAAAATTATAAATAAATTGGAAGATATGGACGATGAATTGATGAATAAATTACAAATAGACCGTGGGCCAATATATATAGGAAAAAAGTCAAATAATCACATGCGCTACCACCAACCAAAATCAGCCACGACTATATTTGAGACTTTTACTAATTTTTAAATTTTTGGAACAAAATAAATTCAAAAAAAGTTTTGTTAATTTTTAATTATACTTGAAAATCAATTTCAATATATATGGACTAATACATATTGGACTTTGAAAATTCTTGTGGATCATGTACGGAAAGGAGATATGTGGGGTCGCACATGCTGCTCTCCCTCAGGACCAGTCCTGGAACACCACAACGGGTCAAGGAGATAGGGCTGCAAACGAGCCAAGCTGAGTCAAGCTTTTGTAAGCTTAAGGTTGGCTTGACTAGAATTAATCGAGCTCGAGCTCGATAAGTTTTTTATTTTAGAACTTGAGCTTGGCTCGAGCTCGTTTATATTAAGCTTGAGCTTGACTTGGAGACTTGATAAACAAGTTTGATTCAAGTTTGATAAACAAGTTCGATAAGCTCAAAATCAAGCTCGTTAAGCTTGATTTCAAACTCGCTCAACTTTATTTCAAACTCGTTAAGCTTGATTTTAATTAACAAGCTCCAGCTAGTTATGTTTGAATTCAAGTACTTGTAATATTAACAATTTAATTTAAAAAATGATTAAGGACTTTTTGATATATAATGCACACAACTATATTGTTGTACAAATATATATAAAATTAGAATTCAATATAGAACAAACGAGCTTCTAAACAAGCTCCTAAATGGACTCCTAAACGAGCTTCTAAACGAGCCAGTTGCTTGACTCATTTGCAGCCCTAAATGGGTTATTGACAAAAGTGGATTTTTTTTTTTTTTTGCATGTATTCACTTTTTATTTGACTATATACAATTCATAATTGAATGTATACCCTCAATAAATTATCTTTTTGCATAGTTATCCTTGCTAGAATATGTGCACATGCTACTATACTTATTATAGATTTGGAATCAGTTAACATAGCTAGAGTAACAACATGAGCTATTTTATGAAGACAATACCAACGTTAGTCACATATCATGTGTATCTATCTAGCCTTAGACTTTATTACATCAAGATAAATATAAAGAGTTAACAAATACTCATAATAAGTACATCCATCTCTATAAAGAGTTTTGAAAATGGTTCAAAATAAACCGTCTAAGTAGTATGCATATAATTGCGTTTTAGACCTTAAAAAACTTGTGTGAAATTCTTAAATATTGCTATTATCTAACTACATGGTATTAGCTAATTAAAAATATATGCAAATTCCTAAAACATATCTATAAAAAAAAATCCTAATTAAACATACATGCAAACTAGGCGTATGTGTTTACTACATTATGCAATTCTTTTGGGCTCTGCTTGGATTGAGGGAAGAAAAAATAAGCAGAGTTAAATGGGATTAAGTGGAAAAAAAAAAAGTTAAAGTGAAATAGAGAAGAGTCATTACATATAACCTTGCTTGAAAATAAGGAAGAGTTAAGTAGGGTATGTTTAAACTCTTCTTTGGTTTGGAGGTCTTGAGTGGGAGAAAGATTAATAAAAATGCAATAATTATAAAAATACTCACAAAATTATATTTGATTGAAATTTTAATTAAAACTTGTCAAAAACAAGAGTTATTTATGACTTTTCAAAAAACAAACCCTCATTTTCCTTGTTAACCTCCATTTAGGGGTTCAAAAATGTACATTTTCTCACTTAACCATCTGTGACTTCCTCTTCTAGTTTTTTCCCCTCTGTCACGATCCGCTCCCGAATATTCGGATACGTGTCGGACACATCCAGCATACGCTATGAAACACAACGTAGTAAGCTGTTCTAAACCTTTAATTATCTTCAAACTTATATTGAATCAGATTAATCACAACATCTATATCGAGGTAAAATAGAAATAAGTCAAAAGATGTCACTTAGTTACATTCCCAAAGCAAGAGTAAACTGGATACAAATCCAGCAAAATGAATGTTAACTATTTATTACAAACCAAGTTCAAAAGCGAAATGTAAGCTAAGCGCTAAGCTATAGGGTATTTTCCAGCAGGGACATCCTCCGGGATGTTGGCTAGCGTCTCAGCGGCAGATCCATAGTATGAATTGCAAAGTAACTCCTCCTCAGTCAATTTACCTGCAACGATCCAATCAGAAAATGAGCAAAGTACAATCCTACAAATTACAGTTACTGAAACATGGAAATGACAAATATGGAAGAAAATGAAAAAAAAAATTGACAACTAGAATTTGTAATTGCAACAAGAAATAACGGTTGCAATATGATAAGAGATATGATTATGTAAAGTGATTTTGGAAAGCTAGTAGACATGTGATCGGCTATAATAGGTGAAATTGTAACATGTAAATAAAGACAACATGGGGCTACGGCATTGACTACACGTGCACGATGTGCAGTCAAGTTCGGATACATGTACTGCACTACGGACTTTGATCACATGTTAACTAAACATTTTTTCAACCTATGCAAGTGTAAGACATGTGTAAGAGGAATACAACTTGAAACATATAAGGATGGTACCACTTAAAACATGTAAGGGAAGTACAACTTGAGAAACGCTAAATAAAACTTGAAATACTTGTAAAGAACAACTTGTTGGAAAAGTAAGAAACATGTAACGGAAGTGTAAAATACGAAATAAAAATCATGAACAGAAACGTAAAGTTGTAGTGTACTTGTCTTGTTTTACCGAAAAAGATTGTTGTTAAATATTGATGTCCAAAGTCCTCAAGCTGTAACAAGGTATAATGTTCTTTTATTTTAAGGGTTAAGTGTTATCTATGTGTTGTGCTACTTACGGGATCACGTTGTGCTAGCATACTAGTCCTAATATTGAACATTAAGACTAGCACAATATTTAATACACATAAAATTAGATTTTACTATGTTAAAAATCACAAGTCATAGATTACTTTTATTTTACAAAAATTTAATAATAATTAAAAATATTGTATTTTAATTACTAAATAAATAAAGTATTTATGAAAAGGGGTATGACAATATTCATTTAAATAGTTAGAGGTCTCAAACTAACATGCTACTATTTTTTTGGTCAAATTAGACAAAAAAATGAAGGTATTAAGTTTATAAATTTTTTGGACAGAAATTACTATTTATAGAATTATTTGAATCACAAACTATTTTAAAAACAAATATTTATAATTAATTGTTAACAGAAAATAATTTTTAACATATCAAAACTAACCTAAAATTAACATATAAATATACGAAAATGATCTACAGAAAATCTAGTATTTGATTCTGAATTTTATTTTATTTTACAGCACTGTTTAATATTTATAAAAAAATCAATATACATAAAATATATATTTATTTCTAGAAAATTTATAAATAAATACTACATATTAAAACACTAATAACCATTATTTTTCCAATATTTATTAACATTATTAATTATGCATAAAAATTAGAATACACAGTTTTCACAATTTTATAATTTCTATTTTTAATTACTAAATAATATATTTAATAAATAAATAATTCTGTAAAAATTATAAATGAATACTACAATTAAGATTACTATTTATCAGCATTTTACATAAATTTTACGCAGTATAAAAGTATTGATAAAATATACAAAATACAAAATATATGATAAAATAATACAGTTTCTGTATTATTAATAGTATATATACACACACACATATATATATACAAAAACACAAGGCCAGGGCTCAAACTCAGGATTCCTAGGCAGGGTCTTAACATAGCTGCTCTGACCAATAGGTCAGATTTGGTTCTTACCGAGGAAGACGAAGAAGGTGGTTCATTGGTTGTCGACGAAGCTCGGCTCCTCGGTACGGCTCCGGTGGCTTGGGTCGATGTAAGATGGTAATGAGTCTTGTCTCAACATTTCTCTTTTTATAGAGAAATAAATGGAAGTTACGAATGTGAAGAGTCGAAGGTTACAGTATGTAAGTGGTTAGGAGTTACGGAATGTAATAGGTTGAGAGTTACGGAATGTAATAAGTTGAGAGTTACGGAATGTAATAGGTTTATGGGCTTGAGTTTTGGGTTTGGATGTGAAGAAAAATGGGCTGGACTTGGATAATATTGGTGGGAATAAAATGAATAGGATATTTATAGGCTTGGTCCCAAGCCATAGGCTCAAGAACATGTGGATACTTAATCTGGACTATTTAATTAACTATGTTCATCCTCTAACTAACTTTGAAAATTTCTATAAGTAAATTGGCTAACAATCTCAAATCACATGCTGCTTAGTCCTAAATCTAGAAACTTCTAAATACTAATTGAATTATCTAAATAATAGTATTATTATCATTTCAACAACTTAAAAATAAATCAACTTTAGATATAATAAAAATTAAAGAGTTACACCTCCAAACCAAGCAAGTTTTTTTTCTCACTTAGCTCCCCCTTCACTAAACTCTCTTAACACTCAATCCAACATACACTTAAGAATACCGAGACAAATTTAGGGTGTGAAAGCTATTCGTATGTTTGGTTTAGATTATGAAAATTTATTTTCGAGGATTGAGAATACCCAACAAACAACCTAAGCACAAAATATGGGAATCATATCCCTTCAGAATAAATGAGTATATATTTTTTTGTCAGCCAAAATTTTTTTGTTATTGTTTTTTCTATACTCTTTTTTTCATTTTTTATCCTTTCTCATTTTTTTAAAATTTTTTATTTTTTTCTGAGTTTCTTTTCTTCTTTTTTTGGTTTTCTTGGTTTTTCATAGATCTTTTTTCATTTTTAAAAGAAATTTTTGTTTGCATTGTTAACGTATTCCATTTTTTAATATTGGGTTTTTTTTTAAAGATTTTTTTTGTTATTTTTTTGGCTTTCTTCTTAGTTTTTATCCTTTTATTATTTTTATTATCAATGTTTTATCCATTTTTTTTTGGAATATTTATATAGTCACCACATATGAGAATATAATTTTTCTAGAAAATTTGATTGCCGAAAAATTTGATTCTCGAAAATATATACCTCGTACCAAACACCACCTTAGGGTTTACATAATTACATTTGCAAAAAATTTGCTGTACATATAAAAACTTGTTTGAAATTGGTTACAACGTAAAAGGTTTTCGAAATTAGGAACAACTATAAACATAGTCAGACCGGCTGGCGGAAAATGAGCATGCCCAAATTCCGTCAGACCGTCTGGCTAAAAATGAGCTTGGGTTGGTTTTTCGGGTTTGGTTGGTTTTCATTGGTTTTCTTACTTTCACTTGGTTTGGCTTGGGTTGGTTGGTTTTATTTTGCTTTGGGTTTTTTTTTTTTTGGTTGATTTTGATGTTGGTTTTTTTTGTGGTTTTTTTTATGTTGGTTTGGATTTTTTTTAGTTGTTTTTGCATTAATTTATAGGACTGTGGTACGAAATAGTCGTTGCAAATGAACGTTGTAATTGTAACGTTGGAATTGAAACGTTGGGAGGAATCTTACAACGGTTAAAAATTTGCTCCCCTCAACCCAAGAAACAAACCTAAGCCAAACAATTAAAAAACCAAAACTAAAAAAAAAAAACCCAAACTAACATAAAGAAAACCAACCCAAAAAAAAAAAACTAACATCAAAATCAACCAAAAAAAAAACCAAGGCAAAATAAAAACCAACAAATGAAAACCAATCCAACCCAAACCAAGTGAAAATAAGAAAACCAATAAAAACCAACCCAAGCTCATTTTTAGCCAAGTATGTTCATTTTTTGCCAGACGGTCTGGCTATATTTATCGTTGTTCCTAATTTCGATTTTTTTTTTTTACGTTGTAATCAATTTCATACAAGTTTTTAGTTGTACAACAAATTTTCTGTTACATTTGGTTATTGAGGAGTGCACACAACTTTTCTTAACCAAAGGTGGCCCGTTTGGAAGAATCATCCGTCTTGAAATTCCATGCCTCAATTTTAACTAATTACCTTCCTTATACTTTCGTATTATACCAATAAAATATTTAATTATAATTAGACATTGATAGGCTAACAGAGTTGGAAAAAATTATAAATAAAAAAAAAATGTTCCATAATAAAAATTTATCATTCTCTTCCATTTTTTCTTCTTCCGTTATCACATGGCTCGTTCTCAAAGGTGGGATCCACCACACAAATGTAGCGCGCACAGTCCCAATTTGCAACATTAAAAAAAAGAAAATGCTTAATTGTACTTTACTACCCTCAACTATTCCGCTTTTTTAATTTGATACCATAAACTTTTTTTTGTAACAAGTTGATACCCAAAAAAGTTTTGGAACGAAAATATTCCTGCTCAAACCTTAAAATTATCCCCCTTCCCCCAAACCCCCCTCCCCTCCCGCACTCCGGCCACCCCCTCCCTCCCGCTCCGCCTCCCCTCCGGCTACCCCCCCTCTCCCGCGTCCGGCCAACCCCCCCTACCCCCACCGCCGCCGGCCGCCACGGCAGCAGCAGCAGCCGCCGTCGCAGCCGCCGCCGCGGCGGTGGCGCCGGAAGCGGGAGGGGGGGTTGACCGGACGTGGGAGAGGGGGGTGGCCGGAGGGGAGGCGGAGCGGGAGGGTGGGGGGTGGCCGGAGTGGGGGAGGGAGGGGGGGAGGGGAGAAGGGAAGAAGGAAGGGATAAGGACATTTTGGAATTTTTTGAAAAATTAGGTATCAAGTTGAAAAAAAATAATAATAGTTGAGGTATCAACTTGTTACAAAAAAAAAAGTTTATAATATCAAGTTAAAAAAAACGGAATAGTTGAGGATAGCAAAGTGCAATTAAGCAAAAAAAAACGAGCAAGCTCTAGCAAAAAGAACGAGAGGGAGGCGAGCATAGAAGGAGGCTCGTAATGACGAAGAACAATCCAAAGAAAAGATTTGGAACAAAACTACAATATAGAAGAGCTGAAATCGAACAAACCCCTCTCAAATCTCACTATCTAGACCCTGCAAAAAATAGTTATTTCAAACCTATATATATATATATATATATATATATATATATATATATAATATATATATATATATATATATATATATATATATAATAGGGTGGCCGTTAAGTTCAAACTCTGCCTTACACAAGGTATCCTCGGTAGACTGTTAACGAAGGATAGACTGAGATCCTTCGGGGTCCAGATTAATAACCCCATGTGTCCACTATGCGAGAGTGCAGAGGAATCTAGACCACCTATTTTTTACGTGTCCTATCTCAGGGCACTATGGCATCACTGCAGAAAGGAATTGGGTCTACCTGACAGAGCTTATGAGGGCCTCCAACTTAATATGGATGAGATACAAAGTTTGAAAACCAAGGGCATGGGATCTATACGAGAGCTAGAATCAGGCTTTTATCAGCTGTTTGGCACGTATGGCGCGAAAAAATAACCGTATTTTCGAGGGAAAGAGGACGTCGACCACTGGCGTCATCAACAACATCAATAGTGCGATTAGATGTATGGATTTCTCTGAGTAAATGATAGGCATGTACTGGCTTGTATAGTGGTTTACAGTTCTATCAATAAGAATTACCTATTCTTCAAAATATATATATATATATATATATATATATATATATATATATTATATATATATATATATATATATATATATATATATATTATTTTTTTGGAACCAGGTAATTATTTCCGGAATCCTTCCCACTGGGATTCGAACCCCTGACCACTCTTAACCACTAGGCTAGAGGTCATTTGCTATATATATATATATATATATATATATATATATATATATATATATATTATATATATATATTATATATATATATATATTGGTGTTATAAAGCATTCCATAAAGTTGTTGCTACGTCAGCATGCTTTATAACCACATGATAGAAATAAATGTGTGGTTGAGATTGTTTGGTACAACAATTGATGCAATAAGTTTGGTGCAATATCCCTCCCCATATATATATATTATATATATATATATATATATATATATATATATATATATTATATATACACACACACACACACACACTAGTGGATAACCCGTGCCATGGCACGGACACGAACCCGTCCTTCTCGACGTAGGCATGCAGGCACCGGGCCAGCGCTAGGGATCCGAGCCTGGCGGAGACGGACACGGCAAAGACCACGGTGGCGGCGTTCGGGACGGCGTAGGGCCTCATGGAGGCGAAGACGCACAGAGCCGTCGCGGGGCATCCGAGGGCAGCGAGGTCCGAGACGGCGGCGGTCCAGGAGACGACGTCCATGTGCGGCATTCGTCGAACACCCGCAGGGCGTGGTCGGCGGAGCCGCGTCGGGAGTAGGCGGAGTGGCAGGATGGTCTGCACGAAGGGGTCATGCCAGAATCCGAGGAGGATGGCGTGTGCGTAGAGCGACCTGGTGGCGGTGGCGACGGTGGTGGTGTTGAGCAAGGAAGAGAAGGTATGGGAGTCGGAAGGGACGCGGCGGCAGAGCATTTGGGAGTGGATGGAGAGTGGGTCGGCGGAGATGGCGATGGCGGTGTTGAAGGAGAAGGGGTTGGGTTGGTCATGGCGAAGAAGAGGGAGGCAGCGAAGGAAGGGTCAGCGTCGGCGGCGCGGTTGAGGAGGCTGCTTGCGACAAAGAGATTACGGAAGAGGCCGGCGACGACGGCGTGGGCGAGGATGGAGCGGAGGCGGCGGAGGGAGGGGCGGTGCAAGAGGAGCTAGAGACGGGGGTGCCGTTGGAACACCAGTTGCTCCGCACCCAACATGTGTCACCCCCGTTTTCCGTTCTACGTATTTCCAGTATTCGTATACGAAATCCTGACATGTATTTTATTTTCCTGCCTGGCTAGCTAATTTCAGTTTAATCATGATTAGGTTCATCATGGCATGTAATGGTTTAACTTGGTTTATTTTGGGTTGGCTTGGTTTATTCTTTGATTCATCATGTTAAACCCACCAACATCCCCCTTTATAACCCACCTAACTTTTCTCTCTCCTCCACTTTTTAACTCTTCTTCCTTCTCCATTAAACCCACCACCAACCAAGAACACCCCTTAGGCAAGTGCAACTTGCTTCCACAAGAGAACCCATTTTATTGTTCTAACAGCTTCTTCTCATGTTTCTAAGACACATTAGAACTTATCATTTTTATTTTGAGGCTTTGATTTTTATAGATCTAGAAATTGGTTATTTTTGGATTTTGGTGGTTTTGATCTATCAAACTTCTTTGTTTTCAAACTTTGAAGGTTCCATGTTGTAGAGAATTTTATTCTACCCAATTTTGACCATTTGAAAGTTGGATTTGGACTTGTTTTGACCAAGTTATAGACCTTTGAAGCTATGGGTTCAACCATGGAGTTCTTACTGATTTTGGAGAAGACAGTGAGCAGTGTGCGCGAGCTTTTTAGCTTGCGCCACTGAGTTGCGCGCGCTCTTTAGCGCAGCGCAGTCTGACCTCGTGCGCAGTCTGACTCGTGCGCAGTCTGACCTCGTGCGCAGTTTGACCTCGTGCGCAGTCTGACCTCGTGCGCAGTCTGACTCGTGCGCAGTCTGACCTCGTGCGCTGTCTGACCTCGTGTGCAGTCTGACCTCGTGCGCAGTCTGACTCGTGGGCAGTCTGACTCGTGCACAGTCTGACTCAGGCGCAACCTGAGGCATGCGCAACCTAGCCTTGCGCAGTCTAGTGCCTAGCGCAACATGACTTGGCCTGACTCTTCCTGGCACAACTTGACCCGACCTCGTGCATTCTAGTGCTTGGCACCCTACTTGCCTTGGCACAACCTGTTAACCTGGCGCAACTGGGCTAATGCCACTTGTTGGCCATAGTACCCCTTGCTCCTCCCCCTTGGGCGCATTATGTCCCCATATTCCCCTTTTTATGATTTTTGTACCCATTTTATATTCTTACGCCTTTTTGATGTAAACTCGACATGAACCCGATGTGAGCATGACATTGTTTATGAATGTGAATCTGAACACGGCTTAGTGATGGAATTGCATGATCAGTGACCCGTTGTGGTGCACTTGCATAAACACGAAATGGCATTATGACCTTACAGGATAACTCATGATGGTGACCCACCGTGGTGCACTCTTGACAAGTAAATTGACATGATAATTCTTGATGATGGTCCGTTGTGACGCACCCTTGCCTTGATAAGTAATCTTGATAAGTAACATGACATGATGGTGACCCGCCGTGGTGCACCCTTGACAAGTAATCTTGACATGATAACCTTGATACGCTGTTGCGACGGCTAACCTGACATGCTAAGTGAATTCTTGACACCGTGGGTGATTGTATTGAATATGCTTGTATAAGCAACCAGTCTTGTTTCGCATCATATCTAGGACATGTATCCCTGGTTACCACGGTCAGGGATTCATACTGAATCTGACTAGGTTAATGACTAGATTGTTCACGTAGAGCATATAGAGAGGTATTCCGGCTACAAGCAATCCCGTTATCTGGGCGCCTTCCTTAATGGACTTGTAGCCTACCGACGAGTAGGGCACATTTCCAGCTCACTGCTATGTGGGGCACTACATGAAACGATTACTATGCACACTGTCATGTGTTGTATCCAAGTCACCTAACAAGGCATGATAACTCTAATCTTGAACCTTGCGTCTGGATAACCTGGATAGTCTGCAGGGCTTACGGCCGTAGGCGTACCTCATTGCATCTTGCTAGTAACTAAGCTTGTGATAACCCTAGTTAGTTAAGTATCAAGCCGTACTCTTTGCTTGGCCGTGAATGATAGATGGAGTCCTATCTTGTCTAGTCTTGCCCAGATCCGGTGCATGGATATCTCCGGACATGCTTGTTTATGCCTTACTTTATCGATAATTGGTTCGAGGCTAAGTTCTGTTCAGGTGAAGGGTTACAACTCCGGTCCTTGTTTGGTTTACGGGTTGTAACTTGGTTACCGGAATAGTCCTCTAGCTATCTTATCGTTTATCATCCTGTTTTCTTTAACTCATGTCTTATGTATTTCACCTATGATTTTATGTGCTGACATGCTGGTTTTAGTTCTTAAGTGAAGCCCCTTTTGTGGCACTTGCTCTTTCTGGGGTATAATCCAGCTGGTTTTGTATGGCCAGATTTTGGAGCAGCTACCGAAGATCTCCCAACTTTCCTGCCAGATGGTGAACACTAGAAGGAATCCCGGCAACGAGTGGGTTTTTATTTTGCTCTCCCACTCCATTGTACAAATATTCTTTTGAGGCGTTAAGCCGCCGAGCAAGTGTTAGCTCGTTGCAACTTTACTTACTGTCTGCCTACGGGCTGTAACATGATTGACAAATCCTAGGGTTGATCATGTATGACTTAAACTCTTGCTAGTCTTCGTATTTTGTATGACTAGCTTCATGATCATCTGAATATGTAATGTATGGGACGCCTTACCTTGTATGTCTGATGATCTACCATCTTGTTATATCTACTTGTTGCTTAAGATTGAGACACTAGGCTTGTTATTGACCCTAAAAGACTGATGGCTTGTAGTAAACCCTCATGCATCTAGACAGCCGTGACCGTACTGCGAGGTGAGATTCACTTCAATGTACGTAGCTGGCTGTGTCTGTCTTCCGCTCTCCAGTATTCTGGTTCTGGGACGTGACACGGTTTAAGTGGTGGCCCATGCAGGTTTTGTAGATCAAGATGTGTGAGGGTTTACTGGATAGATGTCTCAATCAGCACTCGCCCTTGATCTCTACTCGTGCCTTCTGATCTTTCAGAATCCTTGACCTGATCACATGTTTATATCCTCGATCTATCATGGTCCTTTCTTATTGTTCTCCATGTCGTTTCTTCAGCGGCATTGTTCCTGGTCCTACCGATCAGCAAGGCGGAGCACCTCCAGTGGACCAGCAGCAACCTGGAGACCAAGCCCAGCACTCTGGAGCGGCCTCCCGAGTCATGCATTCCGGGGACCCCGAGCCCCCAGTTCAGCCAGTCCAGCCTGCAGAGCCTGACGATGGCACCTTGGTGGGTCTCATCAGGACATTGCTTGCGTCTCAAGATCGTCGGGGCGATGCCCTGCACCAGGCATTACAGGATGCCATGGGCCGTGTTGGTTATCAAGGGAACAGTGATGCTAGTAGTTTCAAGCACCTCAACCCTCCATTCTTTGATGGGAGTGAAGACGCTATTGCAGCTGA
>JANAVB010008097.1:0-45012 GCA_029216955.1 Iris pallida
CCCCCCCCCCCCCCCCCCGGCCCCCCCCCCCCCCCGACCCCCCTCCGTCCCCAAAAAAAAAAAAAAAAAAAAAAAAAAAAAATATATATATATATATATATATATCTATTATATATATATATATATATATATAGATATCTATATATTAATACACACACCATAATGCTAATATGGGACAGGGTATTCACGATATATATAATTATATATATCTCTCGCACCAGCTACCTGCGGGTGAATTCAAAGGTCCCATTCCACACTCCCATGTTAGTTATCGTCGTAATGATCATAATCATCATCCAAGCCTTCGCCATCATAATGGGTCAACAATGGAGCATGACAAAGCTCCATGAATGACAATTTTGACCGACTGTCACATAATGTCAACCCTCTATATTTGATGCCGTATTCATAGCCAAAGTATCTATAAGCATAAATGGTCATACCATAGAGCCTAGGTGACCATTAGCAGATAGGTTTTGTACACCCAGTTTTTCAATGAGGTAATTTTAAAATTTTGTAATTATAATTATTATTTATTGATTTTATTTCATATTATGTTTTTGGTAATTTTTAATTATTTTTAAACTATTTAAATTATGACTTGTGATTTTGACATTTTACTATGTTTGGTTTTAATTTCGAGGAATTTTCATTCCCAGTTTTCAGAACAGGGATATTTTTGTCATTTTGTATTTTGAAATATTTTTGAAATTTATTTTATTATTTATTATTGTTTTGGATTATTTGAGTCGGGTTCGAATTTCAGCTCAATCCGACTTGAAACGGGGACCCGGGGGTAGTTTGACTCTAGTGGGACCCCACACCCTAGTTATGCATGGCCACATGAATATTAATTTTAGTCCACATGATAGAAATATTTTAGTTAGAGGTTAGACTAATTATTATGGATAGGTTGTGTATTAGTAGACTTTAGAATGACTAAGTTAGCCCCAACCAATTAGCCCTTCCTAATACTCATAGAATAGGTTAGTGGGGCATTTTGGACCTTACCATAATAGGACAATAGCCCCATATGGCTAGCCACTTGGGAGAGGAAGGCTCAAGTTCATTTCATTATTCTCATCCATACTCTCTCTTGTTCTTCCCCAATTTCTAGAGATCAATCCCTAGCAATTTCCCTCCCCAATCCTTCCATTTCTCCACCAAATCCTTCCATTTCGCCACCAAATCTTCTTCTTTTCCTTCTCCATTCTAGCCAGAAGGAAGCTACCCCAGTTTGGAGGATTCGGAGCTCGTTCGTGTCCTTGGAAATCTCACGTGTCGGTGTCGCTCCGGAAGGTTTTTTCTTGCTTCTGATCTACCGGGAGGTATAAATCCCTTCTCCTTTTTATTTCCTTATGCATATAGGTCTATTTTGAACCCATAGGAATGACCTCCATGGTTTTGTATCTCCATTTGTGTCCATTTCGTGTCCATTTGGAGGTCATAGGAGTGTCCTTTGTGTTGTGTTTGTGTCCATGTGGGAAAACCCCAAATTTGGACACACTATGTGTTTTGTTATGTATGAATTATTACATGTTTAATCTCATATTTTTGTATTGGATATGTGTTCTATAGTGTCTCATATATAGATATATATTAGTGTAGAGAGTGATTCTTGATATATTATTTATATACTTGTGTTCTTTTGTCTCAAACTACCCACATCCGTCATGATTTTATCCACGTTTTTAATTTCAGCCATAACTTAGAAATATCATAACTTCTAGCTCAAAGCTCGGTTTAATCTCCCGTTTTTTTAAAAGAAGCGTATTGAAGTTAGCTTTCCAAAACATGTATTAATAGGCATAATTCTTTCTGTAACTTTCTGGAGAATTATTTAAGTGTCACTGTATGGAAAGACAAACACGTTCTCGTGTTTTTCCGCGATTCCGGAGTTTCCGGAACGAAAACGTGATCCGTTTGAAGTTTCGGAAAGCTAACACATAGATCTATAACATACTTTAATCCTAGATTTAATTCATGCTGAATGCAGTATTGATTATTAGTAGGAGTTACTATTCGCATATGCATTTTGTGCACACTTGTGTGTATATAATATTGTATTTGATTTTAACCCATGTTATGTATATACATTATGTAATTAAATGAAAATGCAAGCATGAGTATGTTTAAATAAATGTATGTTGAGTTAATATCCTATCTAATATAAGCATGTATAAGTATGGCTTGTAATGAATATGTAGGTTCCATAGTATGAATGTATGCATATAGTATGCAAGAGAATAAATGAATGAGAATGAATGCAAGCATGAATGTAATGTAGTATAGATGTAATGTATACAATATACAAGTTAATGAGATGTAATATTCTATGTTAACACAATCCTTATTACCTCATGTACCCCCTTACACTAGTTTGACACTATCACACTTGACACATTGTTTACTTACACTTTGACACTCTTTCATATGATACACTATGTATGCCCATTTAACCCTCACTTGCCCCTTTGTCATGTCACATACCACACATAGCCTCTTAAATAAGTATTTATGAATTAGTTACTAGCTATGTATGTATATTATATATATGTTAGCATATTGTGTTGTAAATAATAAGTTTATATAACCATTTGAAATGTCATGATATACCTAATGTTAATACCAATATAGTATTGTATATATGTGTAGACATATATAGCTTAAAGTAATAGATTACCTAGTGTATATCCAATGTGAATTCTTGCCTAGTTGAGTATTGAATAATTGCATGCTATATAGAGTTGGTGTATGTTGGCTTGTATAGCCTTGTATTGATGTGTGCTTGCTAGATAGTCTTGGTTAGGCCTAGTAGAACTTGCTGGGTTAGGACATGACCTAGTTTTGACCTAGTTTTGACTATACAGTTGACCAGAGTTGACCAAAGGTTACTTTGGCCTAGTTTGACATAGATTCATGTAGAATGCATTAAGTGCTTTATATTACCCTTCTGGACATGTTGTGACTTTGTGCTATTCTAATTAGGCGCCAGACACCTCTCATCGACAGTATATTTACTTTGGACATTCAGACATCGAGAGTACATTCTCTATAGTTCTTTCATTATTTGATGATTACTGTGATTCAGTTTCTAGTATAGTTCTATTTGATTCTCTGTCACAACATGTATTAAATTTTGATTCATTACTCGCAATACATGTACTTGATTTGTCTAACCCTATTACTCGAATCACTCACAAGACTCACTACTCGAAATCCTACAAGTATTAAATTACAAATCATACAAGAATCATCATTACAGAACGATAGCCATCGCTGCGGCGGCCGTATGCGATGTCCCGTATTCAACAAGAATCACCAATAAGAATGATAGCCATCACCGCTCGGCCGAGCGTACGATGTGCAGTATTACAAGAATGATAGCTATCATCGCTTGGCCGAATGTACGATGTGCCGTATCAAGAATGATAGCCATCATCGCTTGGCCGAGCGTACGATGTGCCGTACTTATTATAAAATCACCTACAAGGATTAGTGTACAAGAATCTACAAGAATCAATTCTCAAATCATTGAGAAAAATCATCTACTAGAATCATCATGTACAAGAATCATTTACTAGACTCAATTGTATTAGACTCACATTAGGATTACACTCAACTTACTTGTACAAACTGGACTTATAACATGTTTACCCTAGTTCAGCTATGATCTTATTTTACAGTCTTCTTTGCCATCATTCTTCTTTATTCATTACCTTCTTTTCTTTCTTTGACCTTATTTCTCTACATCATTACCTGTATAAAATGCCATATTCATCAATAAAACTGTCTACTCTGCTTTATAGTTCTCTGTCATTTAATTGGACTTTTTTTATGAGTTGTACTCGTTCCTGTCCTGACTGGACCTGTTATAATTTACAGATAGCCTGGAGGTTGCCTGCTAGCCTAGAGGAGACACAGTAGAGTTGTATAGTTAGTTATTTTCAGTTGTATTGAGTTTGTATTTATTCTATGGATTACTGTATTGAGCTTTGAGATGTATTTCTGGGTTTATGTATCTTAGACACTTAGACTTCTATCTCCTGTATCTCTTTTGGATTTCATGTTTTATCTATCCTCATCATGCTCTACCTTAGATGTGATTGAGTCTGTATCTGCTATGTCACTCCCATTCGGGAGTATAAACTATTTAGTCTTATACTGTTAGAAGCATTGTAGACCTAGGACAGTGTTCTAACCGCCGACACTTGCGGCGTCGGCTGGGCGTGTTACGTTCTCGTGCCCTAACTCTAGGGTGCGGGTCGTGACATAGGTAGACCTTTTTTGGAATTGCATTCATCTCTATGACGCATTAAGCCAAAGAATGAAGGAATGAAAATCGCACAAGTCGGTCAAAATTAAACGAGTATATATATTTGGAAAATTCTTCAATACATCCTGTAAAAATTGTATCGATACATCCCAAATCTGAATCATTGGATTGATCCAATGGTTCAGATTAAATGTCAAAGTAACAGGTAAAGTCAAGTCAAAGTCAAAGTAAACACCTTTCACAATTTTCAATGCATTTTCAATGCAATTGTTTAGGATGTAATGATAAATGCATTTTCAATACATTGTTTGGGATGTATATTGATACATCCCATGTATTGTAGAGGACCCTATATATATATATTATATATAATATATCTATATATATAGATATATATATTAATATTATATATATATAAGGTAAATTTTATTAACCTGCTCGAAGCCGGGACTTAACTTAAAACGCTCAGCTATATGCACAGAACTAGATTACAACCAGGGGAGTATTCGGTTTATTCGGTTCCAACCGAACCGAATAACCGAAAATCGAATTGGACCGAAACCGAATAAGCAAACCGAAACCGAACCGAATTTAATCTGTTCGGTTTTTCGTTTATTCAGTTTTTGGTTTATTTGTGTTTTTTTGTAATATAATAATAACTAATATACCTAGATAGATTTATTATATACCTATAGTATTATATATATATATATATTATAATATATTATATATCTATATATAATCTATATAATATATATAATTATGTATAAGTATATACTAAATATATATAGGTATACCTATATATTTAGTATATACCTATATATTTAGTATACCTATAATTAATACATATAATATATATATATATATATTATTTATTATATATATAGATATATATATATAAACTAAATTTTCTTATCGGTTTTCGGTTTTGGACCGAACCGAATAAGAAATTTACTATTTTCAAAACCGAAACCGAACCGATTTTTTTTAAAACCGAACCGAATCTTTATTGGGTTCGGTTCAGTTCGATTTTTGGCTCAAAACCGAATATGCTCACCCCTAATTACAACACACAATCGACTCTCTCTCACCACCATACTCAACGTCCTTCACAGTATCCTCAGCATTCTTCACATCACCTGATTCAACGGCATCTCGTCTGTTCTCCACGTCCTGCCAGCCTAGCATCACCTCAAAAAATGGCAGGATCACTACAATCGCAGTTACGAACTGACACATCTACAAGCTAGGTGGCCCACGGTCCACCAACTCCCAACAAGAATCCACACGGGCCTGTCTTGGATTCCTCCTAAATTATATTATATATATATTATATATATATAATATATATATATATATATATCTATATATATATAGAGAGAGAGAGAGAGAGAGAGGTTTTTTCTAAGGGCACTACCAAGTTACTTGGGGGCAGCCCAATTTTTTTGCAATATTACAAGTTTGCCATCAATTTTTACTTGGGGCAGCCCAACAATAGGTATAGATAACTTTTCTAATTTTTTTCTCTCTCCCTCCCTCTACTCTTTTCCTCTCCCCCTCAACTCTTTTCTTCTCTCCATCTACTTTTTTCTTCTCTCCCAACATTTTTAGGTCAGAATTAAGCCCTAGTCCAAAAAAATTTACCAAATTTTTCTTCCTTTTCTTTACGAGAATTATCCCAAAAAAATTCTCCTATCTCAATCATGTTTGGCACAATTTTTTTTCCAAATTTCAATCAGCTACCAAAAAATGTTTTCACTCATACTCAAAATCAGAAAACATAAACATAAAATTAGGTTTAGAATCATTATAGGGTTCATGAATGAATTTTTCAAACATGGTATTCTCACATATTTCTTGAAACCCTAACCCTAGAACACGACAAATCGTTGTGGTCGTTCGGCTGCTACAGTTTCAAATAGGACTGCAAGGAGCCTGGCAGTCCTACATTAGTGGTAGGACTGCCAGAGTGCTGGCATCCTAATTGAAATTCTCTGTTAGGAGAGTTTTAAATACAAACTCTCCTAATAGAGAGTTTAATTAGGACTGCCACACCCCTGGCAGTCCTACACTAAAGTAGGACTGCCACACCCCTGGTAGTCCTACACTAAGGAGGACTGTCAGGGTGCTGGCAGTCCTAATTGAAACTTGCCATTCTCCGTGTAATTTAGCACGGAGAATGGCTATCTGATCCTATTAGGACTGCCACCCCCCTGGCAGTCCTACATTGAACTAAGACTGCCATGGTGCTGGCAGTCCTAATTGAAACTTGTTGTTACAGCAAGTATCAATTAGGACTGTCAGCACCCTGGCAGTCCTATTTGTAAGTCATTGAATTAATATTTGTTTGCGATTCTAAAATTTCGACAAAAAGTGCTAAAACGGAGGTCCAAACATCATTTTTTTGCGATTTAAAATTTGGAAGGCCGTCTAACAATAAAACTGTTAATCTCAGCCTCCTCAAAGATACTCATTTTGCAACAAACTGGGCCTCGTTTCGACCTCCCAATCAAAAGTTATGGCCCTCCAAAGTTTAACTGACCATAAAATACACCGGAATGACCATTCTCCGTCTTAATTTACACGGAGAATGGCTATTCCTAGTATTAAAACGTAGGTGAATGACCATTCTTCGTGTTAATTTACACGGGAAGAATGACCATTCTCCGTGCTCCGTGCTAAATTACAGAGACTTACAAATAGGACTGCCACCCCCTGGCAGTCCTACATTGAATTAGGACTGTCAGCACCCTACATTAAATTAGGACTGCCAGGGTGCTGACAGTCCTAATTCAATGTAGGACTGCTAGGAGGGTGGCAGTCCTGATACTGGATCAGATAGACATTCTCCGTGCTAAATTACACGGAGAATGGCCATTCTCTGTGCTAAATTAAGAGTTTTCAGTTGAGGAGCTCCTCACAGAGTTTGATAAGTAGGACTGCCACCCCCCTGGCAGTCCTATACTGAAGTAGGACTGCCAGGGTGCTGGCAGTCCTAACTCAAACTTGCTGTTGCAGCAAGTTTCAGTCAGGACTGGCAGCACCCTGGCAGTCGGCAGTCCTACTTTAGTGTAGGACTGCCATGGGCTGGCAGTCCTACTTATCATACTCTGTGAAAGAGTTTTCAGTTGAGAGCTCCTCACAGAGTTTGATAAGTAGGACTGCCACCCCCCAGGCAGTCCTATACTGAAGTAGGACTGCCACGGTGCTGGCAGTCCTAACTCAAACTTGCTGTTGCAGCAAGTTTCAGTCAGGACTGCCAGCACCCTGGCAATCCTACTTTAGTGTAGGACTACCAAGTGGGTGACAGTCCTGATACTGATACTCTGTACATAAAAACAACAATTTATCACAAGTACATAAACAACAATAATCATCACAACTACATAAATATTCCACATCCAACTAAGATTCATCACAATAATTCATCACAATAATCCAACTACAATAATTTGTCCCAATATTCATCACAACTACAATAATTCATCACAACTACTTAAGTTTCAAACATTCCACATCAAAATTAAGTTTCAAACAAGTACATAACTATTCCACATCCAACTTAAGTTTGAAACAAAAAAAAATCCAGATCCAACTATATATCATGTCGGGCCTTTGAACGAGACTCTCTATTGTTCATGAAGGGGAAGTCGACTACGTCGTCGATGCGATCAAGCTTGTTGGCGACCGCGACACTAGTGTCACTTTGGCAACCTCTCCGAGCTTTGGGCGCCGGTTCGAAAATTGTTATCGGACGCTCGAGAGACCCCGTACGTTCCTTCCGCTTTGACGCGGTGGGCCGTTTCTTTTGTTAGCGGCCGGTGGACTGCATGACAACATACAGTTATTAATAGAAACATCATGCATTACCCAGCCCCATATGTCATAACAGTAGGACTGCCAGGTCTGTGGCAGTCCTAATAAAATCAGGACTGTCATAGTCCTGGCAGTCATCTCTGCCAGGACTCTGGCAGTCCTATTTTTCAGTAGGACTGCCACAGGCCTGGCAGTCCTACTGTTATGAGGAACTGCCACAACGACATGCTAGTTTGTCGTGTTCTAGGGTTAGGGTTTCAACATAAAATATGGGTTTCTTGTGTTCGAAAATTAGGGAAGAGAATGTGAAAGAGATTCTAAATCTATTTTATCAAAACTTTTTTAAGAATTAAAAATTCTAGGGTTTCGAATGTACAAAATTTTCGAATAAATTAGGGAAGAATGTACCTGGATTCCGGTTGCTTGAACTTGCATGTCATCTCTTCGAGAAGGTTGTGGAAGAAATTTTGGTGGAGGAATTGGGAGTGGAGTGGTGGAGAAGAAGAAATTAGGGTTTTAGGAGAGGAAGAGGGAGATAGCTCTTTTTTTTCTTCTTGAGGAGAGAGAGAGTAGAATGAAATGAAAGTGAAATGAAGGATTTGGGTTGGTGCCCCCTAGCAAATTTTGGGTGTCCCCTAGCAAATTCTTCACCTTCTTGGCTGCCCCCAAGTAAGTGATGCCCCCTAGCAATTTTGGTATGCCCTTAGAAAAAACCATATATATATATATATATATATATATATATAATATATATATATATATATATATATATATATATATTATATATATATGTGTGGTGTTGTGTGTGTGTGTGTGTGTGTGTGTGTGTGCGCGCTCCGCCCGTGGCCTCGCCAAAGTCCCCCACGCCATAACATCGAGGGGTCCGCGTGGAGTCCGCCCGCGTCCGCTGGATCCAACGGTTGAGGACGACTGAACTCCGCGGGCGAAACTCCGGTACCCATAAGTATATATATATATATATATATATATATATATATATATATATATATATATATATATATATATTCCGCATGCATCTCTCTTAACCACTAGGCTAGAGGTCATTTGCAATATATATTATATATATATAATATATATATATATATATATATATATTAGATATATATATATATATATATATAGGGAGCGGATCAAAAGCCCCCCTTAGAAAGCCCTCCAAAAACTCCCTCACTCTAATTCGTAATATTAATGTTAATATTAATGTTAATATTAATATTAATGTTAATGTTAATATTAATTTTTTTAAATTTTTTATATAATGTTAATGTTAATGTTAATATTAATTTTAATGTTAAGTTTAATGTTAATTTTAGTATTTAATGTTAATATTAACATTAATATTAATATTAACATTAATATTAACATTAAATTACGGATTAGAATGAGGGAGGTTTTTGGGGGACTTTCTAAGGGGGCTTTTGATCCGCGGATTATATATATATAATTTTGGATCGAAAATTTAAAATCCAACAGAATAATTTTTTTAGTATTTTTAAAACCTAAATTAAAAAAAAATCAAACGAATAGAAAGTTTATAAATATTTTTGATAAACCTGTTATCAACTTTTGGACATATTTTCTAAGATAAAAATGCAGAAGCAGCCGTGATAAGGACATTTTCGGATTTTCGCCCTTGCGAGTTTCTGCAGGAAGCAAAGGAAAAAAGTGGAGAAAAGGAAAGCGAGCCGACGGGGAATCCGGCGGCGGAGACGGAGCTCCGCCGTACAAGAAGGTCGCCAGGGACGATTCGGACGACTCCGCCGACGGGATCGTCGTCTGCGAGGTCCAAACCCTAATCCCTTCTTCTCCTCCCTCTCTCTGCATCTATCTACACTTCTTTCAGGGTTCCATATTAACGGAAAATTAGGGTTTCTTCTTGTAGCTTTCGAAGAATCGGAGAGTTTCGGTGAGGACTTTCAGGGAAGGATAGTCGTCGACATCAGGGAGTTCTACGTCAAGGACGGCAAGACGCTCCCCGGAAAGAAAGGTCTCTCCTCTCTCTTTTTCCCCTTACGATCACTTTATGTTGCACGGAACAGACAGGGACAAACTCGACACTGACGCGGCATTGATTCCAGTGTCCAAAACTTTATTTTCCCCCGTAAAAACTTAAGAAAAGCTAGGAAGCACGGAAACTCTCCAGGACATTCCGAAATCAATGTCATTTCTGTGTCGTTGTGTCCGATTCAGGGTGTTGTCTTATTTTTGTGTCCGTGCAAGGTAGGTGGGGTTGCTCCGCCGATCATAGTTTCTCGTCATACTTTGCATATTGAAATGAATGTCAGTGCGTATTTAGCATTTTTTTTGGATACTATTGGACCTCTCCTTGATTGTGGTAGAGATGGACGGGGAAAGTCTGCTTTGCTTCAAATTTCTTTTCTTTTTGAGAGAAAAGATGGATGACCATTGCCAAATTTTTATTAGTATAAGAAAATGAAGTGTTACAACATGTCAGGTAACTTCTGCCTTCTAGGGTTACAAGTCACGCTTACTAGATATTATCAGTAAATCATACCACCAGCATACATTTCCAACTTCAATGAAAGTTAAAAATGATCTTCAAATAATAAGTCCAAACCTAGAACGCGAAGAAAGCAACCAATCCAGTACTGGTTATGGAGTGACCTGATGTCAAGGCAGTGGCAACATATGGCAATACTCGAGCCTCCTAGCCTGTAGCTTCATCAGGATCCAGAATAGGCATATATTAATCCTTCTTGAAGATTAGAATTCATAACAATTAAAACTCATGAATTCCAGACAACCTGAGTGTCAAATTTAAAGGCAACAAGCATATTCTAGTTTGTCTTTTTTGGGTTTCTTCAACGAGGAAGACGGAAGACAAACTAGGAATCACTTCTGGGATGGGAATATTACTATGATTTTTTAACGTGTGTCTATATGCACACACAAAAGAGGCAAATCCTGCCACGCACATGAAATTTATTGTTAGTCGTAATATCAACGACTTCGTTGGATTTGATTCCAAGAAATTCCAGCACTCCATCCAATTTGTCACTGGACATCAACTTTTTTTGACAAGGCTTCAATGTTATTAGACATGGCATCAAACTCCTCACGTGTGACAGGTTTCGCCATTGTTGTTTTGAGAAAGAAAGATTTCCAAAGGTTTCCAAACGAATTGGAATCCTCGATTTGTGGGGCTCTGATACCACTTGACGCAGCGGATAGCGGAACGGGCTTACCTTCGTGCTTGGCAATGGCCAAGTCGATCGGTGATGACGATAACTGGACCACCGTTGCTTGGTGAGAGCGAAGCGGTGCCGCAAAAACTCCGACGAAGGGCCTTGTGAGGGGTCCGTACGAAGGTTGTTTGAAAACCTCAAGCGAGGGGCTTCCGAATCCACGGAACAGTCGAGTCCACGACCAAGAAAATAAGAGAACAAATCTCAAACTTTAAAGAAAATTTTATTGATTAAAGTTGTTCTCAATTGCATACAAAAGGTGTCTATTTATAGGACTTTTGTGACAACCTAATCCTAATAAGATAAAGATAAAATCTATCCTAATAAAAGATAAAGTCAAAATAAGAATCCTATCATAAATAGGATTATAAAAAAAAGTAAAGAAAAGAAAAAGGAATCCAAGAGGAAAGAGGAAAAGAAAAGGAATCCTAGAGAGACTAGGATTCTACGCTACATCAATGTTTATCATCATTTGGCCTACTTGTCAAAAAGGTAATCAATGTATGCATGAGGCTCAAGCATTCAAACATATGTATAACAAACTCTCATCTTTTAACTAATATAGTTTATGGTTTCATCTAAAGATTTACTACCACGCCAGACATGAGATGAAGTGATTAGTTTATATTTGAGTACTTAGTTTTCATGTGTACATCTGGGATGCAACCATTTTGGCAAGTGAGCCAAGTGATAATGCACAAGTGGGCCATGCATGGATTATGTCCTGACGGGCTCAGAGCGGAACATGACATGGTATTAGAACTGTCGAGTGTATTTGTGCTCGACTGAGGTATTATTGGGCCATTGACACGATTGCGGCAAGGACATTGCGTATCCCCAAGATTGTCTCATCTAGGATATGGGATGCGAGCTTCATTCGTTTACATTTAGTTCTCACATGTTCATCCTGATAAACCATTTTGTCAAATGGGCCAAGTGAATTATGTCTTGGCGAACCTGTAGGTCGGAACATGACACATAAGCTCGCTTTTCCTTTTTTGCTTCTGAAGGTTCATGGGTTATATTACAATGTTAGCTCTTTTCGAAGGAGACCCCTCAGGAGCACATCAAAGCAGTTACCAGCAAAATGTTAGTTAGCCTGTTTTTTTTTTGGATTTTTTTCAATTCTACTTCGAGAATAGGTTCTAGCGGTTAGCTAAAAGTGGGTAGTGATCAAAGGGATTTCACCCAAGAATAATTTTTAGATTACTTACCTTTTATTTACTTGACATAATTGTATTGTACTTTTATTTTCATGCCTAGATTTTACTAGTAGACTAATTCATGTGTTTTAACTCTTTTTTTATGTGCTATTTGGTGGTTAGTTGCAACAACAACAACAAATGCCTTTATCACAAATTTTTGGTTCGGCTGTTTGAATCATTTTCTTCCATTCGACTCTCTTAAGCGCCAGTCCTCGGTAACACTAACAAAAAACATATCCTTCTTTGAAATTTCAATCCATTTTTGTTTAGACCTACCGTTCTAGCAGCTCCTTTAAGTAGCTCCGTTAACTAGTATCTTATGATTCCTCCTAATTAGAGCATCTATTGGTCAATGTTGCACATGTCTAAATCACCTAAATCAATTCTCTCATCCTTGGTGGTTAGTTGACTTTTGTATATTCTAAGACACCATCGAATTATACGTATTTTGATGGATATCCTTATATGATTGCATACACTTTCTTTTAGCCATCTCTATTGTCTTCCTTTTATCACCCCTCTTTAACAAGGTGTCTGAGAGTTTTAATTGACACAGCATTTTATTTCAATCTCTCGTCTGTGCCTGGTTAGCTGGTTAGTTTCCATAGTTTTACTTCCATACCAACTATTATGAAGCAAACATTGGATTTTACCAATTTGCAACTTTCATGCAAGTCCAACTATGAAACTAGTATTAACAGTGAGATGATTCAACATGGTCCACTATGAAACTAGTATTAACAGTGAGATGATTCAACATGGTATTGCAATATGCTTTCAGATGAAAGAATATATGATTGTAAAGGAAGGAAATTGTAGGTGAAGTAGTATTGGATTAGAGAGAAGAGGAGTTTGAGTTAGAATTATACACCAATTTTCAACCCTGAGGAGCTTGTACTCGTCTAGGATTGTCATTCTTTTTCAGGAGCTTGTACTCTTGTCTAGGATTGTCATTCTTTTTTCACTCTTTGCCTTAATGTTTAAACATGAATGCAATTCCGTCTTGCAAATTTTATCATTTTCTTGTAGACTCTTTGTCGCCTAGGGAAACTTGTAGGCTTCCAATAGGGGAACTTGTAGGTTGCTTCTTAGTTGCATGAGCTTAAACTCCATATCCAGATGGTAGATGCATTCTAGGTTTTATGGTATAACCCTCTCATGCGCATAGCTATCTTGGCTAGGAATTTGACACCAAACATAGCGGCTTGACATCTGGTTGACAGTCGATCATAGATGCTATCAAATCTTTTATGGGACTTTTTTATGCATCATACCCGACCTCATTCTCATGGGAGATCATTATAATGGGAGAAGGGTTTGTTGATGATAATGCGATGGAATAGATAAGCTCTCCGTCTATGCAGTTAAAGCGCGACTAGTCTAGTCGGAAACGCTGTAGAACCGACTGAATTGTCACATAAAATTGTCAAAAAATGTCCTTAAAAAGCACCGAATTTCTCGCTGTTGTTTTACTTAATATTAATTTGTATCTTGTATTCTAACTATTTCCTTTTAATAAGTAGTTTATTTATGTAAAAAATTGTGTAATATTATATTATTTATGATTTAAGTTGCATTCTAAGAAGAGGAATTGTCTTTTGCAACAAAAATTGAATGATCTTGTTTTCATTCAATACAACAAAGCTGAAAAAGTGGGTCCACAAAGAGGAACAAGTCTTACGATCATATTTTCTTGAGGGAAGTTGATGAAAATGGTAGTAGTAGTTCCAAGAGTTCGTGGATACATATGAGATGATGATCCCCTATGGTCTATAGTGAGAGGTGCACATGGAGGTGATGAAATAGTAGGACCAAGTACTAGGAGCAAAGTTTGAAGATAAGGATTGGGATGTGGAAAGGGAAGGTGGACAAGATCTTGAGGACCCATTTGTGGGTGTTGATTCAGATGTTGATATTAAGGGCATGAGTTTTAGCTGTGATACCTTTATGTTCCTTTTATTATCATGGGCATGGTTTGATGTTGGTGTGTGATTTTTTTTGTTCTTTTTCATTAGTATGATTATGGACATAATGAGTTACTTTGTGAAACTTCTTTTTATTGACATGATTTGGTATTTAGATTGTTTTGTTGGTATTAACGGTATTATTATGTAGAATTAGTACTAGTATTAAAACTAACATGATCCACTTTTTACTGCTTTTCGACGACTAGTCCGACTAGTCAAAAATCGGTATCGGCCGCTTTGCTGCCGCTTTACTTCTTTAACTGCATAGCTCTCAGTTAAATGTAAAGCTATTAAGCTTACATGTTAAAAGTCGTACCAAGTTGTACTGAAATATTTCCCAACATTACCTAGTTAAAATTGTATCATGTTACCTTCTATTATAAGTATCTGCAAATTCTTTGATTCTTTAGTGAAAGTGCTTACACTTGATGACAATGCTAGTATGGCAATTGGTTTTTAACTAATTTAGTGTCAGGTGTGGTGAAGAAAGATCTGGTAAATGGATTCAAGGACAATTAGCTGGAAGAATAGTGTGAAACTTCCTGCTATTGTTTGCACCACATTAATTAACCTAAATGTCAAAAAAAAAAAAAGGTTTCTGTTTGATCCATGATCCATCCGAAATTGTGTAATTATGATTACATAAATTTATGAGTATAGCTTGATTGCTTCTGACATGCTTTTACAGATTCTGACATTCTATATTTTCCTACAGGTATATCACTTGCCATGGATCAGGTATCTTTCCCTTTATTTTATCCATTAGACAATTGAATACTCACGAATGAAAGATGGAAAATAGATATACAGAAATACCATTACAGCCCGTCTATGAGGGTATCTTGCAAACCTTTGAATCAGTTGTCATTCTTTAACTATTGCCTTGCATCAAGATTCATGGGCTTAGTTGAATGATGGCTTTACTTCTGGTTTGCATCATGCATGAATCTATATTTAATTTCGGAAGGTTTATCTTAAAATGATTTAGGAAAGAGGATAAACTGAAATGTAGGTGCTATTTGGTTCAGCAATTAATTTCACATCATTATCTTCCGAGTTTGAGCTAACTCTTCTTTATTTCGATGCAGTGGAAAGTATTGCGGGAGCATATTGATGACATCAATGAGGCTGTGGGGAGAATGCATAGCTCTGAAATGGTTGTTGGGACTTTTTTTGACACAAACATGTTGGATGAGACCGATGTTTCTACTTCTTATGTTATTGTATAAATGTTAAATCCAGTTAACTCGTACTGTTTTAGTTGATTTAACTTGCTAACAGTCTTTTATTATGTTCTAGCTAATGACAATACTGCTGCTCAAAAAGAATTTGCTGCTGCTTTTCTTTTCTGATTTGTGTGTGCTGTGGATGAGTTCAAATTTAGGTGGTTGCTTTATGAGAGCAGCAGTGGAAGATCCAAAGCAAGGGTCTTTGGATATGGTAGCAGTTTACATGTGGCTTGATAGTTCCGGGTTGGAGATTGTTTTGTTTCATCGTTGTTCAAAGGATATATACATGCCAAACTGGGTTTGTGATTGGCCGAAATATCAGCTGGTCATCTAGAAGAACTCTGCTTCTTCATTTGTTTGCACCAACTTCAGCTATATTTTGATAAATCATTATCCAGTACTGTGGAATTTATTTCAGTTGAATTACATATGGATATGAATCTTGCTCACTAGGAAAACCCTCAATCATTATAACCACTCGAGCTTACGCACCCTATGTGTGCAAGACAACATGTGATCCCTCAAATATTGAAATACATACTTGAGGTTTGCCCAATATAGAGAGATTGAACTGGGTCACTAGTGATCAAATTGGATAAGCCCCAACAGTAGTCTCTACCAATCCACTACGTGGCTATTGAAAACTGTGATACTATGAAAAATTTGAATCAAAATCATGAAGAAATTATAAAGTTTACCTCAAGGTCCTGCTGAACATGTCCTACCTCATGTCCCCATTTGGAGTGGGTCCAAAATTCGAAACATCTATACTGTTTATAAAGAGGTTTGAAAAACTGTTTAAGTAGCCTAGCGTTAGTGCGGAGGGCCGTCCGAGCACAGATCTCGGATTCGAATTTTTCCTTGGCGCTGGGTGACTTTGAACCACGGTCCAACTGGAGAAAGGACACCTCAAAAAAAATTGGTATGTAACTAATTGACCTAATATTATATAACTATAATCAATTATCTCTAACGCATGTGGTTACGGAGACATTCTCTATGGCTGGGTGGGTTCGATCGACACGCACATGAGCCGTTCCTGCAGCTCCACAGAATTGTACCGGATGACATAGTGGGTAACCCTTAACAAAGTTGGGAAGCAATGCAGCATCTACTAGGTCTAGTGGTGACCCGGTTTCAGTAATCCAGAGGATGTCAGCCTTCTCGAGAGGTATGTGCTTCGGTAAAGCCTTGACAGTGACTCTGTTGCCAGATATCTGGACAAAAAGAAAAGGTAAATCTGCTTTATATAAAATTGAAGTTTATATTTTTTTTATTGGATTTTAGAAGAAATAGAAAGATGCTCCCATGTACAAATAACTCAACCAATGACAAATAATTAGGTATTACATTTTTATGCTGAAAAACACGAAAAGATCTCACAGAGCTGAATTCGGTGCATAAAAGGCATATACAAGGAAGAACCTTACTTTACCTTGCATATATACAAATTCGGGGCATAAAGGTAATCCTCGGGGGAAAGAAGCAAATTTACAATGTCAAAATGTAGAGTAAACATAAGGCACATTAGTTACATGGGCGCGGCTATCCGCATCCCATGACCTACTAAGCACAAAAAAAAAAAAAAAAAAAAAAAAACAAACAAAACAAAAACAAAAACAAAAACAAAAACAAAAATCCTATCCTACCCCTCCCCCTCCCCCCCGACCTCTCCTCCTCCTGCGAACCCTCCTCCTCCTCCTCTTCCTCCTCCCCTCCTCCTCCTCCCTCGACCCCGACCCTCCGACCCAGGAGGAGGAGGAGGAGGAGGAGGAGGGGTCGGGAGGGGAGCGGGGGGAGGGGTAAGATAGTAATTTTATTTTTATTTTTTTGGATGTGCTTAGTAGGTCATGGGTGCGGATAGCCACGCCCTAGTTACATAGGAAGCATGACAAGTAAATTACACCTCATCAACTTCATCACACTTAAATCTTCTTCTCTATTCCCAAATGAAAGAAAGTGTATATTCATTGTAAGTGTCACTAAATTATTGTTATTAGTATAGTTCTCAACCCTAGTAACTGTTATTGCCGGGGCACAATTTTTCGATGGAAAATTGAGAAGATGAAATAATTGTAAAAACAATGTTCCTACGCAACACTTCTAGGAAGGTTGCATGAGTATAACGAAAATCTAAAAAAAATCATGTTTTAGTATTACGAGAATCTAAAAAAGATTTCGTAATCCACAGCAATCGATCGTAGTACTTCTAAAAAGAAGATACAATCAGAAATACTGGCAGCAATGAAGAAGGTGACTGGCGAAAGATGGAAGAACTCCTGCTGGGGTGAATAATCACCGTTGCTCAAAGCTTTATTCGTCCTACACGAACAGCTTCCAGGAACCAGCAAGTTCGTCGGAGAACTTGGAACATGTAGCAACCGCCCAGAACGTGCAAACGCACGTTCTGCTGCAAGTTGCGCCAATTGCGCGCACCCTGCGCTCCTTGCACTCCGCGTGATAGAGCGCGCACTGAGCTACGCACACTGCGCGCACTGCACGCATTGCGCACGCGGCGCACGCAGCGCGCCCCGCAACCCGAAACCCGCGCAACCCGTGCAACCCAGCGCAAACTGCGCACAACCTGGCGCGCACCTGGGCAGCGCAACTGGGCTTGCGCAACGTGACAGCGCAAGTGGCTCGCGCAACGAGCGCAACTAAAGTGCACTATGCGCCTAGCGACGATGCGGACGTGCTAAGTGCAAAGTGCGCCAACAAAATGCCAAATTATGCCTCATGAGCCCATGAGCCCGAGTCTGAGTCCGAGTCCGAGTCGCTAAGCCCCTACGGGGCTTAGCTCCCATGGAAATAAATTTCCCAAGAGCAAAAAGCATGAATGCTTTCAATTGTTGATTTAGCCTTTTTCCATTAGAAAAATAACCCCACATGGCACACCCATGTGCATCTCCACACCACATGTGCATCTCTAAACTAGCAAAGCTAATATATAGAGATACAAGTCCTTTGGTCTAGCCGATGTGGGACTAAAATTTACTTTGAAAAAGACCAAAACCCAACAATCCCCCACATATCTCTAATATGAGTATAAGTATTCCCCACAGTAACTGTCCATCATGCATTAGGAGAGATATCGCTGACGACTTAAATATTCCTGCATGGTTCAAACACAGACTATAATACAAGAATGGACTAAGCCTTGAATTCTGCATCATAGCTGAAATTCTTCCCATTCACATAATGTAGTTACATGTGCTTCTGGCTACACATTAAAGGCCCTGTGCCAGCCTGGTTTCAGTGTATAATTTTGGGCGTCTACAAGTTTACCCTCAAGAGACGGCCTGATATCTCTTTGTCCATACACTATAGGTGAGTTCATTATAAAGACATGGCATGAAGCGCTTTGCGCTTCCGTTGCGGTGCTACGCCGCTATGACATGGCTTAAAGCCGAGGTCTTACCCCGTACCGGGAACCTCATCGTAGTGTCATACTACTGTAGCATGAGGCAACCACCTCTTTGTAGTGCCAGACTACCCAGCATGAAGCCTTACGCTCCCTTGCGGTGTTACACCGCAACGACATGACTTACACGGCCGAGGCTTTATCCCTAACCGGGTACCTCATCGTGGTGTCGTGCCACTGTAACATGAGGAACTCCTCCTCTTTGTAGTGCTGACTACACCCCTCTTTATTTTAACATACAGCATTAGGCTAACTGCCTATTTGCGGTGCTACTGTAACGCCCCAGAACCAGAATACTGGAGAGCGGGGGCATACATAGCCAGCTACGTATAATAAAATAGAATCCACCCCACTATACGGTCACGGCTGTCTAGATACATGAGGGTTTAACTACAAACCAACAGTCTCCTATGGTCAATAACAAGCCTAATTGTCTCAATCTCAAGCAAGCAAGTAAAGTTACAAGATGTAAGATCACCAAATATACAATAGTAAGGCATCCCAAACATTATATATCCAGATGATCATGAAGCTAGTCGTTACAAAATGTGAGGACTAGCAAGAGTTTAGTTATACATGATCAACCCTAGGATCTGTCAATCATGCTACAGTCCGTAGGCAGACAATAATAGGGTATGCAATACGAGCTAACAGGTGCTCGCCGGCTAAACGCCTCAAAATGAAATTTTTACAATAGAGTGAGAGAGCAAAAATAAATCCACTCGTTGCCCTGGTCATGCCTGATGGTCACCATCGGGCTGGAAGGTTGGTAGATCCTCTGAAGCTGCTCCGAATTCTGACCACACAAAACCAGCTGGGTCAGATCCCAGAAAGAGCAAGTGCCACAAAGGAGGCTTCACTTAAGAACTAAAACCAGCACATTAGAAATATATAAAGCTGTTAAAAGAACTTGAAGTAAAAGAATAACGACAATCATAATGGAGTACGAGGGAACCATTCAAGTAGCCAGGTCACAACCCTTAAACCAAACAAGGACCGGGGTTGCAACCCTTCACCTGAATAGAACTCCGTCACCAATCTTGTTAGTAAGGTAAAATATTACAAGCATGACGTGAGGTATAATAAGACAATAAACGAAGAGAGGACTTAGAACTGTTCCGGAAGCCAGGTTACAACCCTTAAACCAAACAAGGACCGGAGTTGTAACCCTTCGCCAGAACCGAACTTAGCCTCTGATCTTTATTGTTAGAAGTGACAATCATGCGATCAAGCTTACAATAATCGAACATTGAAAACCATGCCATATAATCGCTTCCGGCCAATCAATGACTACGGCTTTCTACATTAGCTAGCTAGGGTTAACACCACATGCAGTGAAATGTTCCTCCAGCCACAAGCCCTGCAGCTAATCCAGGTTATCCAGGCGACTTGGGTTCATTTAGCAGTACATTGTTCTTTCCATATATCAATGAATTCAGACTTGTGCCCTACTCGTCGGCAGGCTACAAGTCCATAATGGTGGCCGGGATAACGGGATCGCCTGTAGCTGGAGAACATCTCTC
The DNA here is from genome assembly GCA_029216955.1 of Iris pallida. Taxonomy (NCBI): domain Eukaryota; kingdom Viridiplantae; phylum Streptophyta; class Magnoliopsida; order Asparagales; family Iridaceae; genus Iris; species Iris pallida. The sequence continues at coordinate 20,665 of JANAVB010008097.1, forward strand.
ATGACTACTGAATTATTCTAGTTATTAGCCTTAGCCCTTTACAGTGGGTATCCCTTACCGTGGTACTCAGAGAATCCCTGTCCTAGACATGATGCAAACATTACCGGTTTAATTGTTCAAACACAATCACCCACGGTGTCCAGGCCATCCAATCTTGTCATGTCATGTTTACGGACAAGTGTGCGTCGCGTCGGGCCACCATCATGTCCTATCAAAAGTGTACCACAACGGGTCACCATCGTGTCAAAAAATAATTAATTTAGCACAAGTACACATTTAGTAATTAATTATTTAAAAAGGGGCAAGGACTGTGGGGGACTCATGCGGCTCGAAAATTCCATGCGGTCCGCAGTCACTTGGCCATATGCGGCTGAGCAAAGGATATATAAACATGCATGCTAGCAGGCAATTGCATTAAATACATTAATATAATGTATTAGTGTAATGCATTAAATAATGCATTAATACAATAAATACACTATGTTAATATATTTAATATACCAATATATATACAAAATATATTAATATTCAAATTATAATATTTCAATATAAAATTTACGTATGCTTAGTGCGCATTAGCATAATGCGTTTAATACATGCGGCTGACTTAAGAAATTACAGTAAGAGATAAATGCATCACATGCTTATGGACTTAGATACATAAATGTATTTAATGCATTCTAATGGGCTTAAAGGCATTACATGCATTTAATGGACTAAAATGCAAAAATGCATTAAAGGCATCCTTATGCGGCTGAAGCATTAGGCTTGTGGACTTAAATGTATGGACTTAAATGCATAAAAGTATTAAAGGCATTCTTATGCGGCTGATGCATTATAGGCTTTTGGATTTAAATGCAAAAATGCATTTAATGCATTCTAATGCGGCTCATGCTTCATAGGCTTTAGAGGTTCAAGGACTTAAATGCAAAAATGCATTCATATGCTTTCTTATGCGGCTGATGCATCATAGGCTTTAAAGGTTCAAGGACTTAAATGCAAAAATGCATTCATATGCTTTCTTATGCGGCTGATGCATCATAGGCTTTAAAGGTTCAAGGACTTAAATGCAAAAATGCATTCATATGCTTTCTTATGCGGCTGATGCATCATAGGCTTGTGGACTTAAATGCATAAAGTGCATTAGGAAAAGTCAAGCATTAGTTAATGCACTAAGTGTATTAATAATATGTATGTGGCGCTCTCTCCAGGAAAAGACAATACAAAAAATGCATTAGGAGAAGACACCTTAGTTAATGCACTAAGTGCATTAATAATATATGCGGCTCTCTGGAATATGCAAAAAATTTGCATGCATAAGTGCATTAAGGAAAATGCATGCTTGCATTCTCAGGTGCATGCGGCTCATTAATTGCTGTATGCGGCTATGCATTGGTAGCCCAAGCAAATGCACAAGCAAGTGCATTTGGTGTTAAGGCATTAATTGCCCAGGACACATGGATGCTTGGGAGGCATTCATTCCTACTGCATCGGTTTTCCAAGCATTTGCTAATTGATTGGAAATGCTTTATTATTAATGCACTAGAATGCATTAGTGTGAACGCATTTATTGCATTCTCTGACAAAGCCTATGCGGCTGGCTTTTACATTTGCATGCTGCCAAGATTAAAAAAATGTGCAAGGGCCATGCGGCTGAGTGCTACAATGCCCATGCGGCTCATGCAAAATTCCCATAGGTCAAATTGGACCTAACGAACTTCTCTGCAATCATGGTATCATCAACTTAGCAAAATATGCAAGTGTGATGGATCAAAAGTCCTGGAAACCAAAAATACCACAAAGCTAGATCTACAAAATTTAACCATGGAAATAAAAAATGACAAGTACTAAAGTGGTTTAGAAACACATGAGGAAGACAATGGAACAATAAAAATGGACTTCCTCCATGAAGCAAGGTGCACTTGCCTAAGCTCTCCCACTCTCTCTATCTCTCTCTGGTGGTTGAAGAAGTAATGGTGGAGAAGAAGAAGTAATGAAGAGAGAGAAATGAGTGGTGGGATATTTAATGAAGAGGATGGTGGTAGGTGGGATATTTAATGAAAGTGGTGGTAGGTGGGAGTGGTTCACATAAAACCGAACCATGCAAACCAAGCCGAACCAAGTCAAGTTGGGCCGAACCAACCAAGAAAACATGCAATACGGGTCTAAATACGTACACGTATACCGAGATACGTGATACAAAAATGGTCATTACAGCTACGCCGCTGTGACTCGGCCTGCAAAGCTGAGGCTTTATCCTATTCCTGGCAGCACCCCACATATAGGAACCTTATTGTGGAGTCACCCCACTGTAGCATGGAGTTTCACTCCTTGTAGTGCTGCTCTACCGTGCTTCATGTAAAGTACACCAGGCATTCACTCTGCCTGAGAACTCATTAAGGCAATTAAGCCAACCTTCCCACAGGAACCGTTTTCTGCAGAAAATAATAGTAGACAACAGTGGTTGTAGGTCCGTAACCTCTTCATGCACAATAGAACATGTACCCACCGTTCCTGATATTCTTCCGATTAGTGGTCCTCCCTTGAACCAAAAGCTAGATGCCTAGTAGATTTCTCTTTGAACTATTAGCATAAAACTTTATGGTAGGAATACAATAAGACAATATCAGAATGCCTTCAAACCTATTTTACAAGCTGTGTCATCGACCAGCTGGCGCTTGAGGCCCTTGGTGAACGGATCCGCCAGGTTCTCCTGACTCCGAACATCAATCACTGCAATAACACCTCTCTTGATAAGATCGTGTACTGCCCTGTGCTTCAACCGCACAGTCCTCTTCTTCCCGTTGAAGAGATCATTTTGATGCCACCGCCGCAGTCGTCTGGTTGTCGCAGTATATCGGTATCGCCGGTATTTGTGCCCCAATCACTGGAAGATCATACATGAGCACCCGAAGCCATTCTGCTTCCTCGGCTGCGGTATCAAGTGCAAAGAACTCAGATTCCATGGATAATCGCAAGAGCATCGTCTGCTTCTTCGACTTCTACGATATAGCAGCTCCACCCATTGTAAAAATGAATCCACCTGTGGACCTCTCGCTCTCCACCTCTGAGCACCAACTGGCATCACTGAAGCCTTCCACTACCGGCGGATCTCCGCTGTAGTACAGTGCATATGTCTGAGTCTTCTTGAGATATCTCATAACCGTTTCACAGCTTTCCAGTATTCAACACCTGGGTTGCTCATGAAACGACTCAGCATTCCCACGACGAAAGCTATGTCAGGCCTTGTGGCAGTAGTAGCATACATCAAACTCCCGATTACGCTTGCATACTCCAGTTGCCTGACGCTTTTCCTCTGAATTAGGCTTCAGCTTCAGATCACACCTGTACGGCGTATCGATCCCTGGAAGATCCCGATACCCATAACGAGTGATCATTTTTTTCAATATAATGAGACTGTGACAGCGCTAGTCCAGTGTCTGTCCGGATGATCTTGATCCCTAAGATCATATCAGCTTCCCCCAAGTCCTTCATACTGACCTTGCTCGAGATGAATTTCTTTGTCTCTGTGACACAGCTCATATCCGTATCTAGGATAAGCATGTCGTCCATGTACAGACAAACGATCACACCTCTTCCATCAGCGAACTTCGTGTAAACACACTTGTCCGTCTCGCTGACCATGTAGCCATTTGACCTTATAACTTTGTCAAATTTCTCATGCCACATCTTGGGAGCCTGTTTAAGACCGTACAAAGATTTCACCAACTTGCAGACTTTGTCTTCAAGACCCTTGACGACAAATCCCTCTGGTTGTTGCATATAAATCTCTTCGATCAGCTCGTCATTTAGGAAAGCCGTTTTCACATCCATCTGATGTATCACCATCTTATGTATCACTGCGAGAGCAATCAACATTCTGATGGTAGTCATCCGGGCTACTGGAGCATATATGTCAAAGTAGTCGATTCCCTGCTTCTGAGAAAACCCCTTGGCTACTAGCCTAGCCTTGAACTTGTCAATAGTTCCGTCTGCTTTTATCTTCTTCTTGAAGATCCATTTGTATCCGATGCGTTTTGCTCCTTCAGGAAGATCAACCAACACCCAAGTGTTATTGGAGGTGATGGATTCAATTTCATTGTCAATCGCCTCCCTCCAGAAAACCGCGTCTCTGGTCTTCATCGCCTCATCATAGGTAAGCAGATCTGCTTCTACATGATAGATGACAAAGTCACTTCCGAAGTCCTTCGGCCTCCTCACTCGCTTCGTTGACGGCTCAGCGAGATCTGGTTCAACCGTTGTTTCAACAACAACATCTTCTTGGACCACATCTTCATTGAAGACCTGCGCGCCCTCATTGTTCTCCGGAACATCCGCAAGAACAATATTCTTGTGCCTTGCAAATTTGTCTTCAAAATATTTTGCGTCGCGAGATTCAATGATATGATTTGACTCAATATCAAGAAATCTTCGAGCATCACTCTTCTCGGCATATCCCAAGAAGATCGTTTTAGTAGTCCTTGTCCTAAGCTTCTGAATCTTCAGATCTGGAAACTTGACATATGCCAGACACCCCCACACTTGAATGATATTCAAGTTAGGTCTGACTTTGAACCAGAGTTCATGAGGAGTAATGTCAGAAGTTGCATGAGGCACCCTATTCAGAATAAAAGTGGCCGTCAGTGCAGCTTCTCCCCAGTAGCACTTAGGAAGACCAACAGTCAACAACATTGAATTAATCATTTCTGTTAACGTTCTGTTCTTCCTCTCTGCTACTTCCGTTTGATTGAGGAGAGTACGGAGTCGTAGTCTCATTGACAATTCCATATTCTTTGCATAACGATACGAATTCATGAGACCTGTACTCTCCACCTCGATCACTTTTTATTCTTTTGAGTTGTCCAGTCTGCCGCTCAGCTTAAGCTCTAAACTCCTTGAACTTCTCGAATGCTTCGTCTTTAGCCTTCAGCAAGTAGTCGAACGCATACTTTGAGAAGTCATCGATGAAGGTTATGAAATACTTCATCCCGGCCTTTGTAGAGAACTGTTTGAAGTCACAGATATCGGAGTGTACCAACTCCAGAAGATCTGTACTTCGATTAACCCGAGGAAAGGGTTTCCTTGTGATCTTTGTTTGTGCACAAACTTCACATTTTTCTACCTTATCCCCACACTTGGAGATAAGTCCTAGACTAGACATTTTGTTTATTCGTTTACAATGAACATGTCCTAGCCTATTATGCCACAACTCAAGAGTATAAGCAGAAGGAGTGATTTCATTAATTACATTAATTACATTGGACTGATTCACAAGCTGAATCTTGAACATTCCTTCGGTATAAAAAGTTTTCCCAAAATATGTTCCCTTAATAGACATCACCATCTGGCCAGCATTGATGTCCATTCTGAGGCCTGCGTTGCATAGTAGGCCTCCTGAGATCAGGTTCTTGGCGATAGCAGGTACGTGCTTCACGCCTTGAAGCGTCAAAGACTTCCCCGAAGTCAGCTTCAACACCACCGTCCCGATCCCGAGCACTTCAGCTTATGCCTGGTTCGCCATCATAACTACTTCAGAAGTAGGTGTGTAGGTGATGAACCACTCCTTACTAGAGCAGACATGGCAGGAGGCTCCAGTGTCTACCCACCAGTCAGAGTCAGTCCTTACTGCATCAACCTGCGCAATCATAGCAACAACGTCAGTGATCATAGATACCTTACTAGGCTCTCCTTGCTCTGATTGCTTGGTCTTTGCTTTGCATTCACTTTTGAAGTGGCCTTTCTTGCCACACTTGAAACAAGGCATCTGAGACTTTGCCTTCTTTCGCTTGAAGGAAGTCCCCTTCACGTTCAGATTGTTAGGGTCCTTCTTCTTGCTGTGGGAAGCCGCCTGCTTCCCCTTGGTTCCTTGGTATGAACTAGATTGGCGTTAGCCAATTGCTTGGACAGTGCGTCCACCTTCAGTTGAGCCCGCATCTGGTCCTCAACATAGATTTCCTGCAAGAGATCTTCAAGGCTGATCTCAAGCTTCTTTCTATGCATATTTGCATATAACTTACTCCACCCAACGGGGAGCTTTGAGACAATCCCTCCAACAACAAACTTGTCGGAGAGGGGCATCGCCTCGTCTTCCAACTTTTGTCGCAGTTTCAGAAATTTCTTTACCTGCGGCAACATGGACTTCTCGTCCTCAAAGAGCCATTTGTGATATTTTTCAACCACAAATATCTTGCTCCTGTTTTTGTCTTCTTCGTACAGTTTCTCCAGAGACTCCCATATATCTCTGACAATTGGTTTTTTACTGTAAGATTCTGCTAGAGAATCCTCCATAGCATTCAGGATAAGCAGCCTGCAAATGCTATTTTCCCTTCTCCACTTGGTCTGAATTTAGTAGTCGCAGTGATTGCGGCAGCAGACCCAGTATCTGGAACGGTAGGTTCCTCTTCAAGAAGCACGTGATCAACGTCTCTGAGTTGAAGAGTGAGATAAATCTTCCTCTTCCAGACTTGATAATGCTCTCCATCAAACTTTTCTAACTTACAAAAGTCAGTATTGAGGAGTGAAGCATTAACGTTTTCCATCGTAGCAATAAAGCTTTGAGATTGTTATTGCCGGGGCACAATTTTTCGATGGAAAACTGAGAAGATGAAATAATTGTAAAAACAATGTTCCAACGCAACACTTCTAGGAAGGTTGCACGAGTATAACGAAGATCTAAAAAAAATCTCGTTTTAGTATTACGAGAATCTAAAAACATAATCAGAAATACTGGCAGCAATGAAGAAGGTGACTGGCGAAAGATGGAAGAACTCCTGCTGGGGTGAATAATCACCGTTGCTCAAAGCTTTATTCGCCCTACACGAACAGCTTCCAGGAACCAGCAAGTTCGTCGGAGAACTTGGAACACTCCTGCTCTTCTGACTCCTTGGATGGACACGAACTCCCGTACAAAAGCAATGCTGGTGTGGCGCCTTTCCTCTCTCTCTCGAAGGCTGCTGGAATTCGCAAGCAAATTCCGATCAGAATGTGTTAAAGAACACTTCTGAATTCTCTGTTTACTTGTGTTAAAAAACAGACGTGCTAAGTGCAAAGTGCGCCAACAAAATGCCACATTACGCCTCATGAACCCGAGTTCGAGTCCGAGTCGCTAAGCCCCTACGGGACTTAGCTCCCATGGAAATAAATTTTCCAAGAGCAAAAAGCATGAATGCTTTCAATTGTTGATTTAGCCTTTTTTTCATTAGAAAATAACCCCACATGGCACACCCATGTGCACCTCCACACCACATGTGCATCTCTAAACTAGCAAAGCTAATATATAGAGATACAAGTCCTTTGGTCTAGCCGATGTGGGACTAAAATTCACTTTGAAAAAGACCAAAACCCAACAGTAACAACCTCATATTAACTCTTTACCATTTCACTATTTGGCTATTGCTGACTGTGATGCTATGAAAAAACAAAACTCGGATTGATCCAGAAATCAAAAATATGAAAAAGTTCTCAATTTTACCTCTATTGCTTCAAAGCTGATTCGACAACTGTAACTTCCCTGTTAGTATCCGTCTCAGTACATGGAGGATAAGCCTCTTCTTCTAGAGATCTGATTGTTTCAGTAACTTCTTGTACCTTATAATTTCATCATTCTGATAGTCTTTTTGTGCTCCTAGTTTCTGCTCCAACTTGGAATTGGCTAATTTAATGTTCTTGTGATTGTTAGCCAACAACCTGAACTTCTCTACAAGCTCCATTTCCTGAGGAATTTCAATTTGAGATATTGCATTCTCTTTTTCCCTCTTGCCATCGATCGCTTCACCAATTGCCTGCTCCAAGTTCACTGTCATATTACCAAGTTCTTCGCAGATTTTCTTACGATCATTAGCCAACCAGCTGACCTTCTGTACAAGCTCCATTTACTGAGAAAATTCAATTTGAGATGCTGTGTTCTCTATTTCACTCTTGGCGTTGCGCGCTCCACCGTTTGCCTGTTCTAAGTCCAATTCCATCCTATGAAGGTTTTCAGCCTCGTTTGTTTCGCGGAAAGGAATGGAAAGGAAATAAATTCCTTGGCATTTTCTTTCCTTTGGGAAATTACAATTTTTATTTATTGATTTTCCTTTCCGATGTTTGGAAATGCCAAGAAATTTGAAAAAGGAAAGTGAATACTTCAAGGTGGGAAAGTGATTCCTTGCTTGAATGGATGTAATCATTTTTACTTCTAATTTTTCTTCCATTAGGAATCACTTTCCTTTCCTCTTCAATTACTTTGGCACCCAAACATACAAAAATAATCACTTTCCTTATCCTTTAATACTTAGCCTGAGTCATTCTTATAACTACTAGCTTTTTTTCATTTGCTCGCGGTCAAGTTCAAATGACAGGATTCTTTGCTATTGCTCTCATTCATACGTTTGCGGACAGCTTCAAGGACCGACACCTGTTGGGTTTTGGTCTTTTACAAAATTAAATTTTAGTCCCACATCGGCTAGACCAAAGGAGTTGTATCTCTATATATTAGCTTTGCTAGTTTAGAGATGCACATGTGGTGTGGAGGTGCACATGGGTGTGCCATGTGAGGTTATTTTTCTAATGGAAAAAATGCTAAATCAACAATAGAAAGCATTCATGCTTTTTGCTATTGGGAAATTTATTTCCATGGGAGCTTAGCGACTCGGACTCGGACTCGGACTCATGGGCTCATGAGACGTAATGTGACGTTTTGCTGGCGCACTTTGCACTTTGCACGTCAGCATCGTCGCTAGGCGCATAGTGCGCTTTAGTTGCGCTCGTTGCGCGAGCCACTTGCGCTGCCAGGTTGCGCACAGGTTGCGCCGGTTGTGCACGTTGCGTACGTTGCGCGCGTGGCGCACGTTGCGCGAGTGGCGCAATGTGGCGCAGGTTGCGCAGTGGCACAGGTTGGCGCAAGTGGCTCAGTGCGCGGAGTGCAAGGTGTGCAGGGTGCGCACAGTTGGCACAACTTGCAGCAGAACGTGCATTTGCACGTTCTGGACGGTTGCTACATGTTCGGGGTAGTTTTTACCACGTCCCTAACTTTGTGACAACCGAACAGTTGCTGCAGAACCTATATAAGGCATCCTCTCTCTCTCAAGGCTTAAAAAAATACAAGTAAGAGAAGCCACCACAGAAAGTTTACGAAGTATTTTTTAACACAAGTAAACAGAGAATTCAGAAGTGTTCTTTAACAATATTCTGATCGAAATTTGCTTGCGAATTCCAGCAGCCTTTGAGAGAGAGGAAAGGCGCCGCATCAGCGTTGCTTTTGCACGGGAGTTCGTGTCCATCCGAGGAGTCAGAAGAGCAGGAGTGTTCCAAGTTCTCCGACGAACTTGCTGGTTCCTGGAAGCTGTTCGTGTAGGGCGAATAAAACTTTGAGCAACGGTGATTATTCACCCAGCAGGAGTTCTTCCATCTTTCGCCAGTCACCTTCTTCATTGCTGCCAGTAATTCTGATTGTATCTTCTTTTAGAAGTACTACGATCGATTGCTGTTGATTACGAAATCATTTTAGATGCTCGTAATTCAGGATCACCTTCCTTGAAGTGTTGATTTGAAATATTGTCTTTACAATTGTTTCATATTCTCAAGTTTTTATCGAAAAATTGTGCCCCGGCAATAACAATCTTAAATCTTTATTGCTATGATGGAAAACTTTAATGCTTCACTCCTTAATACTGACTTTTGTAAGTTAGAAAAGTTTGATGGAGAGCATTATCAAGTCTGGAAGAGGAAGGTTTATCTCACTCTTCAACTCAGAGACGTTGATCACGTGCTTCTTAAAGAGGAACCTACCGTTCCAGATACTGGGTCTGCTGCCGCAATCACTGCGGCTACTAAACTTCAGGCCAAGTGGAGAAGAGAGAATAGCATTTGCAGGCTGCTTATCCTGAATGCTATGGAGGATTCCCTAGCAGAATCCTACAGTAAGAAGACAATTGCTAGAGATATATGGGAGTCTCTGGAGAAACTGTACGAAGAAGACAAGAACATGAGCAAGATATTTGTGGTTAAAAAATATCACAAATGGCTCTTTGAGGACGAGAAGTCCATGTTGCCGCAGGTAAAAGAATTTCTGAAGCTGTGACAAAAGTTGGATGACGAAGCGATGTCCCTCCCTGACAAGTTTGTTGTTGGAGGGATTGTCTCAAAGCTTTCCGCTGGGTAGAGTAAGTTCTATGCAAACATGCATAGGAAGAAGCTTGAGATCAGCCTTGAAGATCTCTTGCAGGAAATCTATGTTGAGGACCAGATGCGGGCTCAACTGAAGGTGGACGCACTGTCCAAGCAATTGGCTAACGCCAATCTGGTTCATACCAAGGAACCAAGGTGAAAGCAGGCGGCTTCCCACAACAAGAAGAAGGACCCTAACAATCTGAACGTGAAGGGGACTTCCTTCAAGCGAAAGAAGGCAAAGTCTCAGATGCCTTGTTTCAAGTGTGGCAAGAAGGGCCACTTCAAAAGTGAATGCAAAGCAAAGACCAAGCAATCAGAGCAAGGAGAGCCTAGTAAGGTATCTATGATCACTGACGTTGTTTGCTATGATTACGCATATTGATGCGGTAAGGAATGACTCTGACTGGTGGATAGACACTGGAGCCTCCTGCCATGTCTGCTCCAGTAAGGAGTGGTTCACCACCTACACACCTACTTCTAAAGTGGTTATGATGGCGAACCAGGCACAAGCTGAAGTGCTCGGGATCGGGACAGTGGTGTTGAAGCTGACTTCGGGGAAGTCTCTGACGCTTCAAGGCGTGAAGCACGTACCTGCTATCGCCAAGAACCAGATCTCAGGAGGCCTACTCTGCAACACAGGCCTCAGGATGGACATCAATGCTGGCCAGATGGTGATGTCTATCAAGGGAACATATTTCGGAAAAGCTTTTATACCGAAGGAATGTTCAAAATTCAGCTTGTAAATAAGTCCAATGTAATTAATGTGATTAATGAAATCACTCCTTCTGCTTATACTCTTGAGTTGTGGCATAATAGGCTAGGACATGTTCATTGTAACGAATAAACAGAATGTCTAGTCTAGGACTTATCTCCAAGTGTGGGGGTAAGGTAAAGAAATATGAAGTTTGTGCTCAAACAAAGATCATAAGGAAACCCTTTCCTCGGATTAATCGAAGTATAGATCTTCTGGAGTTGGTACACTCCGATATCTGTGACTTCAAATAGTTCTCTACAAAGGCCGAGATGAAGTATTTCATAACCTTCATCGATGACTTCTCAAAGTATGCGTTCGTCTACTTGCTGAAGGCTAAAGACGAAGCATTCGAGAAGTTCAAGGAGTTCATCTCAAGCAAGTTCAGTATGAAGGACTTGGGGGAAGCTGATGTGATCTTAGGGATCAAGATCATCCGGATAGACACTGGACTAGCGCTGTCACAGTCTCATTATATTGAGAAAATGATCACTCGTATGGGTATCGGGATCTTCCAGGGATCGATACGCCGTACAAGTGTGATCTGAAGCTGAAGCCTAAATCAGAGGAAAGCGTCAGACAGCTGGAGTATGCAAGCGTAATCGGGAGTTTGATGTATGCTACTACTGCCACAAGGCCTGACATAGCTTTCGTCGTGAGAATGCTGAGTCGTTTCACGAGCAACCCAGGTGTTGAACACTGGAAAGCTGGTGAAACGGGTTATGAGATATCTCAAGAAGACTCAGACATATGCACTGTACTACAGCGGAGATCCGCCGGTAGTGGAAGGCTTTAGTAATGCCAGCTGGTGCTCAGAGGTGGAGAGCGAGAGGTCCACAGGTAGATTTATTTTCACAATGGGTGGAGCTGATATATCGTGGAAGTCGAAGAAGCAGACTATGCTCTCGCGGTCATCCATGGAATCTGAGTTCTTTGCACTTGATACCGCAGCCGAGGAAGCAGAATGGCTTCGGGAGCTCATGTATGATCTTCAATTGTTGGGGCGCAAATACCGGCAATACCGATATACTACGACAACCAGGCGACTGCGGCGGTGGCATCAAATGACCTCTTCAACGGGAAGAAGAGGACTGTACGGTTGAAGCACATGGCAGTACACGATCTTATCAAGAGAGGTGTTATTGCAGTGATTGATGTTCGGAGTCAGGAGAACCTGGCGGATCCGTTCACCAAGGGCCTCAAGCGCCAGCTGGTCGATGACACAGCTTATAAAATGGGCTTGAAGGCATTCTGATATTGTATTATTATATTCCTACCATAAAGTTTTATGCTAATAGTTCAAAGATAAATCTACTAGGCATCTAGCTTTTGGTTCAAGGGAGGACCACTAATCGGAAGAATATTAGGAACGGTGGGTACATTTTCTATTGGGCATGGAGAGGTTACGGACCTATAACTACTGTTGTCTACTGTTGTTTTCTGCAAAAAATGGTTCCTATGGGAAGGTTGGCTTAATTGCCTTAATGAGTTCTCAGGCAAAGTGAATGCCTGGTGTGCTTTACAGGAAGCACGGTAGAGCAGCACTATAAGGAGTGAAACTCCATGCTACAGTGGGGCGACTCCACGAAGAGGTTCCTATATATGGGGTGCTGCCCAGGAATAGGATAAAGCCTCGGCTTTGTAGGCCAAGTCACAGCGGCGTAGCACCGTAAATAGGCAGTTAGCCTAATGCTGTATATTAAAATAAAAAGGGGTATAGTCAGCACTACAAAGAGGAGGAGTTCCTCATGTTACAGTGGCACGACACCACGATGAGGTACCCGATTAGGGATAATGCCTCGGCCTTGCAAGCCATGTCGTTGCGGCGTAACACCGCAAAGGAGCCTAAGGGTTCATGCTGGATAATTTGGCACTACAAAGAGGCGGTTGCCTCATGCTACAGTAGTATGACACTATGATGAGGTTCCCGGTACGGGATAAGGCCTCGGCTTTAAGCCATGTCATAGCGGCGTAGCACCACAAGGGAAGCGCAAAGCGCTTCATGCCATGTCTCTTTATAATGAACTCACCTATAGTGTATGGACAAAGAGATATCAGGCCGTCTCTTGAGGGTAAACTTGTAGACGCCCAAAATTATACACTGAAACCAGGTTGGCACAGGGCCTTTAATGTGTAACCAGAAGCACATGTAACTACATTATGTGAGTGGAAAAAATTTCAGCTATGATGCAGAATTCAAGGCTTAGTCCATTCTTGTATTATAGTCTGTTGTTTGAACCATGCGAAAAGATTCAAGCCATCAGCGACATCTCTCCTAATGCATGATGGACAGTTACTGTGGAGAACACTTATACTCATATATAGAGATATGTGGAGGATTGTTGGGTTTTGGTCTTTTACAAAATTGAATTTTAGTCCCACATCGGCTAGACCAAAGGAGTTGTATCTCTATATATTAGCTTAGCTAGTTTAGACATGCACATGTGGTGTGGAGGTGCACATGGGTGTGCCATGTGGGATTATTTTTCTAATGGGAAAAAGGCTAAATCAACAATAGAAAGCATTCATGCTTTTTGCTCTTGGGAAATTTATTTCCATGGGAGCTAAGCCCCGTAGGGGATTAACGACTCGGACTCGGACTCGGGCTCATGGGCTCATGAGGCGTAATGTGGCATTTTGTTGGCGCACTTTGCACTTAGCACGTCAGCATCGTCGCTAGGCGCATAGTGTATTTTAGTTGCGCTCGTTGTGCGAGCCACTTGTGCTGCCAGGTTGCGTACAGGTTGCGCACAGGTTGTGTCGGTTGTGCCGGTTGTGTACGTTGCACAAGTTGCACGTGTGGCGCACGTTGCGCGAGTGGCGCAAGGTGGCACAGGTCGTGCAGGTTACGCAGTGGCGCAGTGGCGCATGTTGGCGCAAGTGGCTCAGTGCACGGAGTACAATGTGCGCGGGGTGCGCATAGTTGGCACAACTTGCAGCAGAACGTGCGTTTACACGTTCTGGGCGGTTGCTACATGTTCGGGGTGGTTTTTATCACATTCCTAACTTTGTGGCATCCGAACAGTTGCTGCAGGACCTATATAAGGCATCCTCTCTCTCTCAAGGCTTAAAAAAATATATACAAGTAAGAGAAGCCACCACAGAAAGTTTACGAAGTGTTTTTTAACACAAGTAAACAGAGAATTCAGAAGTGTTCTTTAACACTATTCTGATCGAAATTTGCTTGCAAATTCCAGCAGCCTTTGAGAGAGAGAGAGGAAAGGCGTCGCACCAGCGTTGCTTTTGCACGGGAGTTCGTGTCCATCCGAGGAGTCAGAAGAGCAGGAGTGTTCCAAGTTCTCCGACGAACTTGCTGGTTCCTGGAAGCTGTTCGTGTAGGGCGAATAAAGCTTTGAACAACGGTGATTATTCACCCCAGCAGGAGTTCTTCCATCTTTCGCCAGTCACCTTCTTCATTGCTGCCAGTAATTCTGATTGTATCTTCTTCTTATAAGTACTACGATCGATTGCTATTGATTACGAAATCTTTTTAGATTCTCGTAATTCTGGATCACCTTCCTTGAAGTGTTGATTTGAAGCATTGTCTTTATAATTGTTTCATATTCTCAAGTTTTCATCAAAAAATTGTGCCCCGGCAATAACAACACCAACTCATTTTGTTTCGGGACTCCGTAGTCCGGCCTGACTTCTTTCAAGCACTGTGCGAGCTTTTGTAATTCTGAGGAGGACATTTCTTTATTTTCAACATTTTCTTGTTTCCTTCTTCAAGTTGACAAATCAATCCATGGACATCACCAAATATCTAACCCAAGTTATAACTTTCTTTTGGGGTGGGTTCGATAAGTATTAAATTTTATATTATAACTTAGAATAAGTGTAACAACCTAGATTAAGGCCCCGTTTGGTTCACCGGGTTGGATAATGTAATGTAATCGACATTACGTCGTAATCCCAATTAAGATGTTTGGTTGGACAATTTTTCTCTAGATGTAATGTAATAGCAATTACAAACTTGATTACATTACATCTATTCCTATTCAAATCAATTACATCCTAAAACCTATGTAATCCTAATTATATTATATCCTCAAATCATAAATTATAATTTTACCCTTTAAGAATTTTTCAACACATAAAATCCCGATCGGAGGAGAGAGAATTTTAACCTAGATCTAAAAATTCCTTCACTCCTCCTCCTCCCCCTCCGCCGCCTCCACCGCCCGCCCCCTCCTCCGGCCGCCCCCTCCGGTGCCTCCTCCTCCTCTTCCTCCTCCTCCTCCTCCTCTGCTGCATCCATCGCCTGACCCATCCGGTGCCGCCGCCTCCTCCTTCTCCTTCGTTGCCTCCACCTCCTCCTCCTCCACCACCACCGCCTCAGCCTCCGCCTCCTCCTCCGCCTGCCGGAGCTCGAAAATTCCAAGGTATTATTCCTTTTAATAAAATTTTGGGTTCTACTTGCTAGAAGTTTTTTTAATAAAAATTTGGGTTTATTTTATTTGAATGTTAGATGAAAATATTATGAATGATTTGGGTTCTACTTGCTCGAAAATCCCAAGTTTGTATATTGCGAACTTCCTAACAATTATAGATATATCACATAATTGTTAGAGAAATAGAAATTAAGATCAATATATTAATTACTAATATTTTAAGATGATAATATTTTGATACAATTGAGTATGAACCCACACAGGCACACACATGAATTTCAATTTCCCAAGTCTTTAGTCTAGCCAATCCATCGAGAAAGAGAGATCTTTAAGAAATTGCAAATTACATCTCGAGTGTTATTATCCCAAGTTATGATAATCATCCTTTGAAAATTTATTTGAATGTTAGATGAAAATATTATGAATGTTAGATGAAAATATTTCAAGTATTCTACAATATGTGACCAACATCACCATTGTTTGGGTATTAATGCAGTAATGTCTCATCTTCATTCAAGTGAGAAATACTATGAATTTTTTTTCTGATTATATGGATATTTCAGTTACATACCTGGAGAATGAGTTGAAGATTGTTAGATGAAAGTTTATACCTGGAGAATGCAAAATTTTGATGCTCTTTTTTTCACTCTCTGGATGCTCTGATAAGTTCTGATGCAAAATTCTGATAAGTTTTGAAGTTTATACCTGGAGAATGCAAAATTCTGATGCTCTTTTTTTCACTCTCTGGATGCTCTGATAAGTTCTGATGCAAAATTCTGATAAGTTTTGAAGTTTATACCTGGAGAATGCAAAATTCTGATGCTCTTTTTTTCACTCTCTGGATGCTCTGATAAGTTTGATAAGTTTTGAAGTTTATACCTGGAGATACAATATACTTTGAGTAGGAACTGAACTATAAAGTTTTCAATTTTTTTCACTCTCTGGATGTAAAGAAATGATGGGTCTTTGACAAGTTTTGAGCTTTCCTCTCCATTTCATTATTTATGTTAGATCATAACTAATACTTCTTATTTTAATGTTTTATTTTCAAAGTCATCCAGAGGCAAAAAAATTCAGAGATGTACCAATCAAATACTATGATGAGTTGAGCATGATCTTTGGAAAAGATCGAGCCATTGGAAATCTTGCAGAGACTCCTGCTGATGTGGTTGAAGAGTTGGAGAATCAAGAGGTCAATGATACGATGGAGACTTCCCAAATTCCTGTCAACGCATCTTCAAATGATTCTCAACTTCCTTCTAATTCAGTTTTTGACTCTGACGTGACCTCAAGAAGGCAAAAGAGGAAGCGTGATGATGCCACCATCTTTGTTGAAGGGGTTCAGAGTGCAGCCCGTATCATTGCTAGTGAGATTCGGGAGTCCTCATGTCGTTTGAGTCGGGCTTTGGGAGAAGAGGATAATAAGAATAAAAAATAAAATACGATGAGCTAAAAAAGTTGTCTGGACTTACCGTGGCAGAGAGGCACAGAGCACACTTCCTTATTGGTTGTGATTCTAGCAAAGTCGGCTTATTTTTTAGTGTTCCCGATGAAGAGAGAGAAATTTGGGTGAAAAGTCTTTTAGAGTTTGCGTAGGATTTGGTGGATTTTATTTGATTACTGGATATTTCAGTTACATGATACGATGAGATATTATTTTGATCATTTGTTATATGATACCATATGAATGTTCTGGTTTATAACTATTTGGACTTTTATCTGAAAAGTCTTTTATATCATTGTTATTTTTTTTCTACTTTCTTACGTGATACAATGTAATGTTTTGTTTTATTTGGTTACCAAATATTTTTTTATTAATTATAAAGTAGTAAATTTGGCCAAAAAATATACATATAAATATTAAGGGTATCTTTGTCAAAATAACACAAATAATTAATATTATTCGATTACATTACATGATAAACCAAACACTTGAATGTAATTGGTATTACATTCCATGGTTTAATTACATGTTCCATCCAAACATGGTAATGTAATTGTTATTCCATTACATTACAAACCCAATTACATTACAAACCCAATTCCATTACGATTACGATTACATTACAGTGAACCAAACGCCCCCTTAGTCTCTAGTGTTGTTCTTTAGAAATAAGCGTAGTTCTAGTTACTAAAATCTGGTACTACGATCTTGTAGGTTCTATTCCCTAAAACCTTAGCAGTAACCACTTGTTGCTGTCCACGTCAAGGAACCGTCTGAGGCAAGTTTCATATCTATTCCATGTCTATGTTTTTACTTTAATAATTAAATGTATGCATCAGTTGATTTCATATAGTATCGTGACACTGATTCACCGTGGATCCCTCTCGGACTCTATATCGATTGACGGATTTCTGGATTGCTAGAGTGACTTATTGACTTATTGACTTATTGACTCATTGACTCATTGACTATGGAATTGCTTGGGGGAGTAGTATAACGTCTGTGACCAAAGCCAAAATTCTCGCTTGTCTCTCTCGCGCTAACCTCTACCACACAGGGGGTTGAGCCGTACCGTATACTATTCATTTCGGCCGAAACGTATATTGCCTCTATCCCAGCCGATCACAGGCCCTGTTATATACTCAAAACACTAGCTTAGCATTGCATCATATTTGACATTGAGATCATATTGCTTGTTGTCTTTTACTATTATTTACAAAAACATATAAAGTTTCTTAAACTGTCTCGCATTTTCATTTATTGTTAATTTAGAAATGCTAGATGTAGAAGAAATATGTTTCTTGTTCACTCCTGACTGGAGACCCAACATTTTTAGGTGATTACGATGAGGAGGATCTAGCTTACTGTTCTTTCTACGGGCCTGACTTGGGTCTCGCAGATTCGGCTGAACCAGAACCATAGATATTGGCATAGTTTCATTTCCTTTATTTATTTTCGAACAATTGTAATAAATGAATTAAGATTTTATTATCTTGTTATTTTCTATTTCAAACCAGTTTCAATTTAATAAAAATGTTTTTATTTCCGTTAGATATTTGTCTGTTGTGTTTCACTACTTGATACAGCTTACTGTCGCCGTCTCACAACAGTGCAGGCCGAACATGATCCGACTAGACCCATTATATTGGGATCAGGTCATGACATATTTTTAGTGGTGGCCCATGCAGGTCAGTTCTGTAAATTGGTCTGGTCAACTTAGTCTAGACCAACCTGCAGTTCTGTAACTTGACCTAGGTTTAGATGAGACTTTAGGAAAACAGACTATATGAACAACTAGAACACTTAGATGATTTTTACCCTGTTACATCAGGGCCAAAATTATAAATAGTAATATATATTTTTGCTTGCTTATAGATTTATTAGGCTCCCTTGCTTATGTGTGTACCCAAACCTTTCAGAAGATGGCGAAAGGAAAGATGACTCGCTCAGGGCCTGCGGACGAAGACGTCTCTTCCTCCGGGAACACACCTACCCAAGCTCAGTCAGACCCCTCTCCAGTGCTGTAACACCCACTTTTCCAAATAAGGATAATTTTGAACTTTGTAATTTTAGTCTTTTAATAATGAGATTTAAGTCATGTTATAATTTTTGGTAATTTTTTAATTCTTTTAAAACTATTTTAATTGGTAATTTGTGATTTTGGTATTTTACTAGTAAAACCCTAGATACTACTTGACCTAGAGACTAACCATGACCTTGAGAACCTAACCATGTGATTAGGGTGATTTATTTCTATATTTTTGCCCAAGGGTATCTTAGTCATTTTGATTTTTGAGAATTATTTATTATTTATTACATTGGTGTTTTGATTTTTGACTTTTGCTAGTTGTGACTTTAGAGACTAGCCTAGAGTTTGACTTTGACTTTGGTGACTTAGTTAGCATGGTGTGGGACCCTAATCTAACTTAAGTTGGTCATAGTTGACTTGAGTGTGACTGAGTTTCATGGAAGGATTATGAGAGTCTTCATTTGGACTTATGGCTAAGGAGTTGAGCTAGTTAGCTAATGATCTTGGCCCAAAGCCCATTCATGTGAAGCCCTAACCCTAGCTCTTCATTTGGACAACCACCACAGCCCACTAATGACCTAATTTCAGCCTATATAATCCCATTTCATGACCACTTGTCTCTTTTAGAACACCCCCTTGTAGAAAATCCTAATTTCCTAACCCTTTCATCAAATCTCCCCATTCCTCCACCAAATTGATCCCAATCTTTTGCATTTGGGTTGA
Source organism: Iris pallida (assembly GCA_029216955.1). Taxonomy (NCBI): domain Eukaryota; kingdom Viridiplantae; phylum Streptophyta; class Magnoliopsida; order Asparagales; family Iridaceae; genus Iris; species Iris pallida. The sequence continues at coordinate 40,152 of JANAVB010008097.1, forward strand.
AATCTGGAATAGAGGTTAAAGGAGCTAGCTTGCAAGGAGAGGAGCTCATTTAGACTTTGCTTGATGAAGAGGACATCACATTTTGCGGCTTTTTTATTGAGTTTGACACTCAATAGGTAAACCCTTCAAATCACCTCTAAATCTTGATTTCTTTCCATAGATGCATCCATCTAGGTGTCCTCTAGTTGTAGGTGAATTTTGCTAGGAATTAGAATTGGTTTGGTGTCCGTATCGGACACGTATCATTTACTAGGTCTAGGTGTTTGATGAAATGCCACAAAGAAGTTTTTACTGCTATCTTTGAAATATTTTTGAACAAGTTTGTTGAGCTTATGTATACTTTGGATGCCTACACGACTGAGCTGAATATCGAGTTGTGTCCGTGTCCAAATCGGACACGAACACGCTCACAGCACAGTGAGCAATGCCTTGCTGCTCGAGGGGGTTCCTCCTCGTACAGGCCATGTGGACAGCTGCCACTTGGCATGGAGGTGGGGGCCATGACTAACATGTCAGCCCCCAAGCCTCGTATCGTGAGGACCCGTGTCCGACACGAAATCCTACGTGTACTGATTTTACTCTGACACGCATATACGAGGAAATTGGTCTGATACGGGTCTCGTATCCGCACAGGACACGTCGTGGACACCTCGTATGGTGTCGAATGTGTAGCCCTACATGTGGGCTACACGTGGACATGTGCACAAAGTGTAGCGTGTCGCGTGTCGTATCCTAGACCAACTCGCACACGTGTACGAGGCTCTGTGTGTCTGTGCATGTTCATGAGTGTCTGGACACGTTGTGTCTTGTTGTATGGACACCACATGACTCGTGGGACACACTGACACATGCACGGCACATTACCAACTGGTTATTTTAGATTTCTACCTGTTTTCGAATTTGAACTTGATGTTTCCCTATGTTCCTGATACGTGTACAGTAACCCATGTTTTCTGAGATTTCAAATTGGTTTAGATCATTTTTAAATGCAAATTTTTATGTTTTGTATTATCACAGAGATGTTGTTACATGTATGTGATGATGATTCGAGGCTGGGTTTTCATTTGATGGTGTTTCAAATCGTTTTGGTTCGAATTGGTTGAATGTTCAGTCATATAATTTATAAACATTTGTGAACCTGAGATTTCATGTTTTTGGTTAGGTTTTGTGTGATTTCTTAATACATTTTGTACCTGAGATTAGTTGTATTGCTGAGGTTTAGTTAGGGTTGCTTGTTGTGTATTGATTAGGTTGTGGGTTGTGTGTTGTTGTTGTCAGGTAACCTCTTCACACATTAAACTGAAACCTGAGAATTGAACTACCTACTGTAATGTAACTCACACACTAATCCAAACATGTACACACCACTGAAACTAATGTCCACATACACACACTTTGATGGTACAATCTATACACTGTTATGAATTCCACATGAAATCTGTACACCGTTAACTGAAATTTGAATGTTAACATGTATGTAAGTTTATATGTATGGTTGATTCACTTAAACTGAACCTATACTCTATAACCTGCTTCCTGTACACACATATAAACCCCTCACTATCACTCATTGTTGCACATGTCACATTAATTCACATTGTCTCTTCACACACACCATGTTTTGATATCACTACATTCACTTTGCTCTGATACACATTGACACTCATTCAGACACTTGCACATTGTTCACTTCTGTCTATAAACATACATTGCTCTGAACACTTCACCTGCAGACACTCTTCACATGTTTGCACATACATTCAGTCGTCTGAACACTAACACTCACTTTTACACTTCTTGCATTGATGTTAACACACAAAAGTACATTGCATTCTCTGATACCTGATATGGTATCAGAGCATTACTAGATTGTCACGCCCCAGAACCAGAATACTGGAGAGCGGGGGCAGACATAGCCAGCTACGTATATGAAATGGAATCCATCTCGCTATACGGTCACGGCTGTCCAGATATATGAGGGTTTACTACAAGCCAACAGTCTCCTATGGTCATGAACAAGCCTAGTGTCTCAATCACAAGCAAGTAAGTAAAAGTCACAAGATGTATGATCATTAAATGTACAATAATAAGGCGTCCCAAATATTACATATTCAGCTGATCATGAAGCTAGTCGTTACAAAATGTTAGGACTAGCAAGAGTTTTAGTCATACATGATCAACCCTAGGATCTGTCAATCATGTTACATCCCGTAGGCAGACAGTAAGTAAATGTAATCGAGCTAAACAGGTGATCATCGGCTAAACGCCTCAAAAGAATATTTTTACAATAAAGTGGGAGATCAAAAATAAATCCACTCGTTGCCCTGGTTACGTCTAGTGGCCACCATCGGGCTGGAAGGTCGGTAGATCCTCTGGAGCTGCTCCGAAATCTGGCCATACAAAACCAGCTGGGTCAGACCCCAGAAAGAGCAAGTGCCACAAAGAAAGCTTCACTTAGGAACTAAAACCAGCAATTAGCACAGAAGATAATAATAATATAGTAAAACTTGAGAAATACAACATCATGAGGATATACGGTAAGATAACCAAGGAACCATTCAGATAACCAGGTTACAATCCTTAAACCAAATAAGGACCGGGATTGTAACCCTTCGTCTGAACCGAACTTGGTTTCTCCCATTTATCAGCAAGATAATATAAGAAAATTAGAACATATAACAATCTTATACCGGATCAAGGCAAGACTAGACTGATTATTCCTCCATCCAACAATCACGGCCAAGCAATAATTACGGCTTGATACTTTAACTAGCTAGGGTTATCACAGGCCTAGTTACTAACAAGATGCAGTGAGATTATTTCACAGCCACAAGCCCTGCAGACCATCCAGGCTACCCAAGTCAAAAATTAGGGGTTGAATTCAGGTGGGTACATCGTCCAGGAAACACATGTACCCTTAAGTAGCTTGAAGGGTGCAACACATGACAGTATGCTGGAAATGTGCCCTACTCGACGGCAGGCTACAGATCCCAAGCGCGCCCAGGTAACGGGATTTCCTGTAGCTGGGAGATCCCTTTATGACTAATGTATTAATCTAGTTATTAGCCTTAGTCCATTTTAGTAGGTACTCCTGACCGTGGTACTCAGGAGTCCCATCCTAGAAATGATGTAAGACAAGACTGGATTATTTGTACAAGCACAATCACCCACGGTGTCCAGGTTATTTATACAGGTCATGTCATGTCAGGTAGCCGTCGCAACAACTTATCAAGATATATCATGTCAGGTTATCATGTCAAGTTTACTTGTCAGGAGTGCACCACGACGGGCCACTATCAGGTCATGTCATGTTTACTTGTCAGGAGTGCACCCCTACGGGTCACTATCGTGTTCAGGTATATGTGCAGGGCATCATAGTGGAAGCATTCAATTAAGAGACCCAATTATACCGGGGGTTACATACCACAAGTTGATAATAATAGTAGAGAATTAATAACAATAATAATAATTAAATAGCAGGACAGGGCACATGGAGGAGCCCTGCGGCTCAGGATCACTAGAACCCATGCGGCCAGGAAGGCAAGGGCGCATGCGGTCTCAAGAAGTCGGGTCTCATGCGGCCAGCAGAGAGTGGGCCTCATGCGGCTAGGAATGGATGAGCACATACGGCAGAATAGGGGCCTCAGCCCTATGCGGCTGAACTGACCGAGTCCATACGGCCAGGGGAGGACGGTAGCATATGCGGCTAGGAGTGATGGGTGCACATGCGGCTGGCTGAAAGTAGGTCCCTGCGGCTTGCGGAGAGCTCGTATTCATGCGGCTGAATATGGCGGGCACACATGCGGCTGCATAGGCAAGGGGGCGCATGCGTCTTGATGGTTCAGGATCTCATGCGGCTCAATATGGCGGGCACATATGCGATTCAGGTGAAAGGGCCCTCATGCGGCTGGCGGGAACGGGTGTATATGCGGCTAACGGGGAGAAGTCCATGCGGCTAGGAGTGATGGGTCTCATGCGGCTGAGAGCGACTTGTCGCATGAATGTTCATGCGGTCAAGTACTGCCTTGTGGCCAGAGAACTGTTCTTCTTCTTCGAATTTTCGAGAAGAAGAACACCATGAACCCATGCTTCCAAGCTGCATGAAACCTTCATCCAGAGTCCAAATTCGAACTTCCATAGGTTAAAAATAGGGCAGAACAAAATTCTCTACAACATGGAACCATCAAAACTTAGAAATAACAAGATTAAGTAGATCAAAACCCAAGAATTCCGAAAATAAAATAAACGTAGATCTACAAGAATCTGGCCATGGAAAGTAAAAATGCCAAGTACTAAAGTATGTTAGAATGCTGTAAAGAAGAGAATGGAACAATGAAATTAGAGTTCCTCCATGAAGCAAGTTTCACTTGCCTAGACCTCTCTCTCTCTGGTAGGTGAAGAAGTTATGGTGGAGAAGAAGAAGAGTAATAAGGAGAGAGAAAGGAGAATGGGTAATAAATACTAATGGTGGTGGTAGGTAGGAGTTCACCTTTGGTTCATGATGAACCAAAGCAAAACCAAGCCAAGCCAAACCAACCCAAGAATAAACCAAGCCATAAAAAAAAGCTAAACAAGGAATCATGCAATACAAGATAAAATACGTACACGTATTCCAAAAATACGTAATACGAACCACAGGCATTACAACTCTATCCACCTTAAAAGAATTCCGTCCTCAAAATTTAATTAATAGGCTAGAGAGACGAGAACAAGCTATATTAATCACATACAAGCTATAACTAGGCAGGCAATCACTCATTCAAGCAAGGAATCGAAGGTATGAGGCATAAGGAAGACATTATACCTCACGAGTCAAATAGGTCGGGATATCGCGATCGGATATCATCCTCATGCTCCCACG